>JANSVB020000443.1:2201895-2220708 GCA_025504935.2 Erythroxylum haughtii | reverse complement strand
AGTTATTTAGGAGCCAGTGGTACATTGGACCTCTTAAAATTTAAAAAAATTAAATATTTGAGCCCTCCTATCTTAAATTTTTGGCTCTGTCGTTGCCTGCAATAGACCTACCCGGTTTAAATGGGAATTAATTTAAAAATAAATGACTTAAAGTTATCTTCCTATAATTAGAATCCTACTAAAATACCTCGTAAGCAACTTAAAAAAAAAAAGAGATTTTACTACGAATGTAACGAGGCCCTCCATTGTCTCGTTAATTAAGCTCGGTAATCAGCGCCAGTTTTTTAAATTATTTTTATAATTTATTTAATTAATAAACTTAAAAATTATATAAGATTTTTTCTTAATATATGTGCGTTTATTTATAGTAATTAATTCTTAATCATTCTAAAGAATTTATGTTAAGATAATTAGTGTAATATTTTATAAATTTCAATTTTATATAATATTTTTAATAATTCGAGCAAAATTTTTACAAACATAAATTTCAATTTTATAATGTTAAATAATAATTTTAATAATTTAATAGTTTGATAGTGAATATGCAATGGAATTAATTACATGTTAAATAATTATATTCTATAGAAAAATTATCTAAAATTAAAATAACGTCTTCGTATGTATTATTTATATTCCTATATTAGTTATGAATTAAATAAAGTAAAAGCCAACTTTAACACAATCAATAATAATCAAAATTAACAAAAGCATAATTTCGACATGGTTGGATGAAAATTATGTCTCATGCAAAAATTGGGATTATGGAATTTAGCATCGGTAAACCATATTTAATAATTCCTATTCCTAACATAAATCTTTAATACAGTACATATCTAGATTAGCATAGATTTCATTTTTATTTTAAAAATGAAATAAATTTTATTAAGTGTTATTTTTTAAAAATTAATTAATAAAATTTTATTTGGATTGCATGTGTAGATCCTATTCTAACATAATCAATGAATTTGGATTGCATGTATATCCTATTCTAACATAATCAAACTTTATCTTCTGAATGAGTCTACGTAATATTTTGTTATATTCTGTAGAATCCTAACTTAATCAGATTTATATACTATTCAGTTTCTAACACTAAATATCTCAACAATAAATATTATTATTTATAATTTATGATTATTTAGAAGAATTCTTTAAAGTACTTAATGTAATTTAGAAATAATTTAGAAATATTAATATGAGAAATTTTAAAAAAATTACTTACGTCTTTCTATTTATTACAGATAAACTATAGCTTAAATAAAACTAAAATCCGTCTTTAACACAATCAATAATCATCAAAATTATCCAAAAAGGGCATATTTTATGTATGGTGGGATGAAACTTACGTACTTCTCGTTGGCTAGTTATCATGCAAGGATTTGGACTATGGAATTTAGTATAGGTAAAGGATAGATTACAATTCCTATTCCTAACATAAATCTTTGATTTGCTAATTATCTAGCATGGAAGTGTAAGTTCACGCTAATTGTCTAGTTGGCTTAAGTATTCTATGTAGAGTAGGATTAGGAAATCAGAGTTGGATAAGTTTAAGGACATACTCTAAGATTGTGATTCGTCTGCTATAAATACACTACGCGCCTTGTTCCTTTTAGTCACCTCTCTTTCACATCTAGCTAACCTAAGGACTCCTTCAAGATGGTCATGAAGAAGTTATCTCGCGCGTTTGCGTGGATATTCTTTGCGTTGTTTCTTCTGCAGGTGACTTCTTGTTCATCCCAGCAGCCATTGTTGCAAAGGTAAAGAATTCTGCAAGTAAAAATTTGTACGAGGCTTGAATTAATATATCTTATGTCATCGCGCTCTTAATATAATCTTTCTACTTCAGGGAAGCTTCGATAGGGAGCAATGGCTACTCGTCTTCTGTTCGGTTGTACGAGGGTGGTTCATATGTATGTTTCTTGAACTTTAGTTTACTACATAACCTCCAGAGTCCACCATTGACGTTTTCTCTGATTGTTTTATATATGTTTTATGTTCGCAGGTTGTAATAGATAATGGCATTGTTCAGATAACTCTAGCAAAACCAGGTGGTTATGTTACTGGAGTAAATTACGGGGGAATACCAAATTTACTCGAAACCCGTAACAAACCAAGCAATCGAGGGTACGTTTCCATTCAGTCTTTCTTTCCAAATCTGCGAAAACTTATCCTGATGTGTTCATGTTCTTGAAAACTGAAACTATACACATTGCAGGTACATGGATGCGTTTTGGAACATTCCAGGGGGTCATGCTGATACAGACTAGTAAATATCACCATCCTCCGCTATATCATCTCCTGTAGAATTTATATTACATAAGATTCACTCATTCCTTAACTGTAACTTGCAGTTTTTTGGGAACCAACTTTACTGTCATAACGAGGAACGAAGACCAAATTGAAGTCTCATTTAGCAGAACTTGGGACTCGTCAGTTTCTCACATAGCTCCAATTAATGTAGACAAAAGGTACATGGATGGTAAACTTCTTGTTTATACACTATTGAAATCTAAACTTTAAGTCGTGTTAAGATTATAACTAAGGTTCTTATTTTACAGGTACATCGTGCAGCGTGGCAGTGCAGGATTTTACACGTATGCAATATTCGAACACTTAGAAGGGTGGCCTGATTTTGACTTGGATTTCTTCAGGATGGTCTTCAAACCCCAAAATAACAAGTAATTTCTACTTCACTATTTATAAATTACTTACCAAACTGCATGCTTATGAGATTTAATGTTACATAATATATGGCGGGTTAGGTTTCACTATATGGCCATATCGGACGACATCCAAAGGGTGATGCCCACACCAAGTGACACCCAACACGGTCATAAGTTAGCATACAAGGAAGCCACCCTCGTGAATGGAGAAGTATGTCTTATCAAAACATGATCTTTTGATCAACCGCAACGTAATCTGCAATCTGCAATTTAAAAACTTAAGAAGATACTAATAATCTAACTCTAAAATGGAAATTTGGGATGTGAGCAGGTGGATGATAAATACATGTATTCCATGGAAAACAAAGATCACAGAGTGAAAGGATGGATATCAAATGACCCACCTGTAGGGTTTTGGATGATCACACCCACTGATGAATATTTTGCTGGTGGACCAACTAAGCAAGATCTTACTTCTCATGTTGGCCCTACTGTTCTTGCAGTAAGTTTGTCTGACACAATACGTACCATTAAGACATCCCCGTATCAGGATCTGATAACTTTTAGGAACTGGATTAACGTTGGTGATCGAATTTTTCTCGCAGATCTTCCACAGTGACCATTACGTGAACGAATTAAGTAAACAGTTTAGAGATGGAGAGGCTTGGAAGAAAGTGTACGGTCCCATTTTCATTTACCTTAATTCCAATAACTATGGTGATTATCAAACATTATGGAACGATGCTAAAAGGCAGGTGAGTTTGACGTTTTTTCTTCTTGTCAACTAGATAATTGATTAATAATTTAACAATTTATGATTTATTTTCTTTTATTAAATAGACATCGGAAGAAATCAATAAATGGCCATATGATTTCGTTCAATCAGAAGAATTCCTTCCCTCATCTAAACGAGGAACAGTTAATGGGCACTTAGCCATTAAAGATAGGTAAATTTTAGTTCTTGTTTTTATTTGTTGATTTTATGGAACAAAAAAATAGAAAACTTACCTAAAAATGGTTGTAAATTACAGTGATGCTCAGAATAATTTTGACGGTGCGAGCTATGCTTATGTTGGGTTGGCATCTCCTGGAGAAGCTGGTTCATGGCAGTTTGACATTAAGGTTCGTTTCCATTTTCCACTCGCGATTCTTTCAGATTCATTTATTTATTTATTCTGGCTTTGGTCACATACTGATTTCGATTGATGTTTTGCAGGGTTATCAATTCTGGACTCGAGCTAACAGGAATGGAGATTTCCAGATAAAAAATGTCAGACCCGGGATCTACAATTTGTATGCTTGGGTTCCAGGTTTCGTTGGGGACTACAAATACAGTGAGCAAATCACCATTGAAGAAGGTACATTCAATACTGAATCTTCATATTTTAATACGTAAGAATCGATACAGTAGGCAAATCATCACTGAAGAAGGTTAGTGTTTTGTAGTAATATGAAGATTGATTGATCCATAATGCAGGAAGTGAAGTCAGGTTGGATGATCTTAGATTTGAAACTCCAAGGAATGGTCCTACTCTATGGGAAATAGGCATCCCTGACCGTTCAGCTGCCGAGTTCTTTATACCAGACCCAAGTCCAGATCTCCAAAACAAAGTTTTCCTGAACAAACCTCAACACAGGTATAGGCAATATGGGTTGTGGTCACGATACACAGATTTGTATCCAGAGAATGATCTCGTTTACAATATTGGCTCTAGTAATCACACTCGAGATTGGTTCTATGCCCATGTACCAAGGTAATACAACGATACATGTTATGATTCTCAATTTGCTTCAAAACAATTCATCTTTAAAACTCTCTCTCTGGAAGATCTTTTTCTCTTCTTTCTTAACGTGAAAAATAAACTTTTCTTGTAACACTTTTGCAGGCTTACAAATGGCAATTACCAACCTACGACTTGGCAGATCAATTTTGAGCTATACAATGTCGAACCATACGCAACATACACTCTCCAATTGGCCCTGGCATCTTCCAATTACGCTCATCTAAACGTAAAGACCACAAAAACTTTTACTATCTTTTCAGAATACTTGAGAGTTTCGTTTATTAACTAAAGAAGATTGAATTCCACAATGGTTTTTACCTTTTACAGGTTCGACTAAATAATCAACTATCACCGAGGCCTCTGTTTACAACAGGTGGTATTGGAAAGGACAACGCCGTAGCAAGAGATGGAATTCATGGAATCCACAGGTTGTACACGATTGAGGTTCCCTCTCGCTTTCTTGTTAATGGGCAAAATGTTCTGTATCTTCAACAAGCCAGAGGTTCAAGTCCCTTCCAAGGAATGATGTACGATTACATTCGTTTGGAAGGACCCAGTTCCAGCCGACGGAATTAGTAGTAGTTACTGAAATGTATGGTAGATAATACCTTTGTTTCTTTTTTTTTTTCTTTTTTTTTTGGGTGAAAAGATGGGGCATAGCCCAATGCATTAACGGAATAAAAAGTTACATAGAAACTAATTGGGGTACGTTGGCCCTATAACATCACCAAGAATCATGTACTCAAGATCGCGAGGACAGTTGTGCATCCAGTGCACTCCCAAAGGATAACCTAGTGCGATATTAGCTAGCCGATCCGCACATTGGTTAGCTTCTCGATAAATATGTTGTATCTCAACCTGTCAATCTTTAAGTAATAAGCCGTAAATATCTCGAAATAACGCAGAATTCAAACTTCTTGGACTTTTGCCTGTTTTAAGCATGGATACAATTGTTAATGAATCCACCTGCAGTCGGACTCGTCTATAACCCTTCTCCCATGCCATTTGTAGACCAACCTTTATTGCCCATAGTTCCGCCACGAAAGACGTTGCTACCCCAATGTTTTGCACAAACCCATCCAACCACCTACCCTCCGTATCCCTGATCACACCCCCAGCCCCCGCCACTCCTGGGTTACCCTTCGAGGCGCCATCAGTGTTAGTGCAATCCATCCATTGCTAGGCAGAAGCCAGCTAATATTCCTCCACATTCTTCTGTTTGGATTGAAGTCATTAGTCTCGCTTGCGAGGATACTCATATGAAAGGAGGCAGCTACCTTATAGACCACCATAGCATCATTTAGAGGTCGAGTGAAATTGCCGTCAAATACCTCATAATTTCTCCATTTCCACGTGAGCCAGCAACCTACCACGAAGAGCAGACACCACTCCACACCCTCAACTCCCTGCTGATTTCCTCGGATATTTCTCAGAAGCCATCGATCAATAGGGTCCGAGAAGAATTGTTCCCAAGCCATTCTCGGAACCAAAGATTTCCACATTCTCCTGACCTTGGGGCAATCACGAATAGCGTGTAGTATGCTCTCGGTATGGCCTTGACATATTGGACATGAGGCAGAAGGTGCTAAGTTGCACCTCAGCCGTGCCTCATTAATAAGTAATTTCCCATGAAACAAAAGCCATAGAAACGTCCTTAATCTCTGGGGGCCCTTCCATTTCCAAACTACCTTCCAAATATCCTTTTCCTCCTGAGTAAAGTCTTTTATTAACAAGCCATAAGCAGATTTTATCGAAAAATTGTCGTTGGAGTTCAATCTCCATATAGGCAAATCCGCTCCCCTATCATTGGAAGGTGTGGGAATAGCCGCGATTTGTAGTAACGAGCTCGTAGGCAAGCTGTGTTGAAAATACTCCCAAATCCATCCGCGGTCCCTATCTGCATAATAATCTACGCACCTGGTTCTCGCCTCCTCAGGAACCTCTTCAGTCGTCAGCTCTATTAGCGGTGATGCGGAAGCAGTCCATAGGTCTGTCCAAAACTGCACATGTTGCCCTGAACCTATCGACCATCCAATCCCACCTACCACTTTCTTTCATACGTCACAAATGGCATGCCATAACCATGAAGCTTGGTGAGTGGCATTGAACTTTGGTCTGGCCGCATCAGCCCTCTCGTATTTGTGGATCAGTACTTGGGACCAAAGTGTTTGGTCTGGCATGCCATAACCATGAAGATTTTTGACAAAACAGAACATGAACTGTTTCATTCAAATCCTTCAGTAGTGCTATATTCATTTTCCTTTTACACACAAAACCAATCACTATACATTCCCTCATCTGTGAGAGACTTGAGCTAGAATTTTGAAGGAGCTTCCTACACTCAAACTACAGAGAAGAGAAGACCAAAGCTGCAATTTTGTTTACTGAAGGCTAACGTGTACAGTGCACGTGAACAGTGCACCAAGTGTTTGACATTTTGCTTCCATCAGACAGAAGGCTTGACAGGTTGTGGGCTGAAGGTGCTTTCTTCAATCAGTCAAGGGGGCATCTTCAAGAATTATAGTCCCTTGAAACACTCTGGACTCGCCGAACCAGGTAAGAACATAGGAGTGGTTGGTCTCGGAGGGCTAGGCCATATGGATGTCAAATTCGCGAAGGCTTTTGGGGCAAAAGTGACTGTGATTAGTACATCTCATAGCAAGGAGGCATTGAAACTTCTTGGTGCTGATACATTTTTTGGTTAGCTGCGACCAAGAGAAAATGTTGGCAAAACATTACAACATTCCTGCAAGTCTTCAGAAGTTGTATTGTGTTTAAAATATTTCCAATGTATCATACTCTGCAGGCTGCAACAGGTACCTTAGATGGGATTGTTGACACTGTCTCTGCAGTGCACACCATTTTGCCTTTGCTTGGCTTTTTGAAATTTGGTGGAAACCTTGTTTTGGTGGGTGTACCTGGAAAGCCTCTTGGGCTACCAATGTACCATTGAATTTCAAGTAAGTTGAGGAAATGCCATACACATCTTTTCACCTTTTTACTTCCAGTTTCAGGGTTAAGCGAAAACTAAAAACCACGTAGGAGGACAGTTGCTGGAAGTGCAGCAGGACTGAAGGAAACACAAGATATGATTGATTTTGCAGCTAAACACAACACAACAGCAGAGGTTGAGGTTAGAGTATGTGAACACTGCGACGGAACATTTGACCAAAAGCGACGTTAGATACCGATTTGTCATCCACAATGGGAAAACTTTGGGCCCTTACTGTTACAAAGGTACTATAGGAATTCAAACTTTCACCGAAGTTTCATACTCACACCTTTTACATGGCAATCTTGCCTAGATCTGTTAAAGCAAAGATTCAGCCTTTCTCAACCTTCAAAGTGTTTAACTCGTACACACTCGAAGAAACAATACTTATAAAAACTATAAGAATAAAGGCAACAAGAACGCATAGAAATACGATATAAAACCAACTTTATATACTTTCCCTCAAAATAATACAAAGTATGCTCTCTCTGATTGAATAAGAAGAGCAAAGCTCGAATGAGCTATATATAGGCATCCTAACTTGCCTTCCAAGTTATATTTAGAATCCTATTCAATCTGAACTGCCTAAGATTGTGCTAGATCACATCTATCCTTATCAGATTACATCACGTGGACCAATTAGACGACACCTTCGTCTAAATAGAACTCTAACTGATAAAATAAGATAACAATAAGATAGAGTTTACATTCAACTTATAAACTAACATCCTTGTCCTCGAAGAACTCTACTGTCTTCAGACGTTCGGTTCCACTGCAACTCTAACTCCCAATTGTCGCCACATCATCCAAGATCTTCTCGCAATCTCTATCCGTTGATGATGTAATGTGATCTCGCTGAAGCCCACTAGCACATTGACCTGATCCAAAACTCCCACAACAAGTCCATTAATCGTGGTCCATTCATCCGAGCATGGGCTAAGTCCTTAGTCCGTCAAGACCTTAGCCTGGATCGAGTCAATCTCCACAATATTCGATATTCTACTAAAATTCGCACTAAGTCTGATCCCACTCATCCACATTTGTCTTAGTATTTTTGTATGCCTCCCTCATGCGTGAATCCAGCTAACCTCTTGCCTAAGGCTCCTCATGAAGGTAGCTGAGAAGTGTTCAAAACTTAGGGGTCTAAAACTTATCAACTAATAAGGTGTGATGGAAATTTATAGTTTTGGAACAAGTCTACTATGACGCGTAGACAGATTATATTGTGACATTGTCAAAGTTTTAGCATTATCTTGGAAGTCGTTTTTTCAAAAAAAGAATTTAAAATAATTATATTTTAAATGTATATTGAATCACTAAAAATTTATTGCTCATATTTTTAATAATTTAAAAATTAAACCGATTTGGTCAATTCAATTATAAAAATTTTAAACTAGCTAATTTTTTAATTTAATTTTTAACAATCCCGTACAAATTACTTTGCTAATCTTTATTATTAAAAGCTGATCAATTTATTAATTAATCAGCTATTTTTTGTAAACTATTCAATTTTTAAAAATTAAAATTAATTAATTAAATTTTATTTCACAATATCCTTTCTAAATTAAACTTCAAATTTTTAATGAATAAAAACAATTTCTTTTAATTATGTTTTAAACTTTTAAATTTTATTTAATATTTTATAAAAATGTTAAATTTTTAAGATATATTAAGTAAATATTTAATCATATATAATATAATAGATTAATAATCACAAAATATATCTTAAAATTCTATTTTGGATTTTGTAAAAAATTATGATTATAGACTTTTTGATGGTTTAATATCTTAACTTTTCTAAATTTTTAATATCTTTTGGTATGACGTGAATTGGTATCATTATTAACGTTCAACCTGCGATAAGAAAACTACAGAATGAATGAGGGACCTTTAGAAAATTAAGGATTCGCAAATCCCTAATTTTTTAAAAACTTTTATCCAGAACTTAAATTAAAAATTTAAAATTATTATCATTTAAATTTAAATTGAACTTCAGTTCAGACTAAGCTTATGCCTATTATAACAAAATTCACACTTGAAAAATGGGTTAAACGTTTCTTTCTTGGGGTTTCCAAAGCACATACGAAAACTTCTGCAAATTTGTACGAGAAAGATTGGCAATATATCCTGTCTGATCTCACTGTCACTTCAGCTTTTTTTTTTTTTAATAGAGAATAAAATAAATTACATGACAAAACGCGAAAAGTAGATTCTGATATATCCTTTAAGGCTTTAACTTTAAAAGAAGTACATGACAACTAATAAGTAAAGTATCAAAATAAATTTAAATAAATTATTTTATTTAAAATTCCCTTTAAATTGAACTTCAGTTTATGCCTATAACAAAATTTACACTTGAAAAATGGGATAAACGTTTCTTTCTTGGGGTTTCCAAATCAAAAACGAAAACTTCTGCAAATTCGTACGAGAAAGATTGCAATATATCCTGTCTGATTTCATTGTCACTTCAGCTGTGCCTGTGAACGTGGCACTTAATTAACCTAGATAAAATTTAACTGAATATAAAAAAAATGTCATAATCGAATCTATTCTGTGACAAGAACTTGACAGTTTAAGACTAAGATAATGGAACCAAGGTCCTTTGTTTCGTATGGACCGTGTGCCAAACTTTGTATTGTTTTATTTTTTTAGTTTTTTAGCTGCCTAGAGTATTTTAATTATGAGAAGACATTTTTAAACCATCTATTTACAGATTAATTTCGACTCGAGTTGAATAGGTCTTTTGCGAAAGATAAATCTCTGACATCAAATTTTAAACGACTGTATACATAAACACAGTTTGAACTTGTGACCTTACTTAAATTAGGAGAGTCCTTTACCAATTCACCTGCGTCATAAAGTTTGTATTGTTTTATTTTATCCACGTATTTACGTAAGACAGACAATAAGGATGTATAGTCAACTTGTTTACTTTGGTTGCTTTTTTATTTAAGAGGTTATATATTCAAATTAAGGCGAGAGAAATGTAATTTATTTCAACTTAAAATAATAATAATTTAAATATAATTTTTGTACTTTAAAAATTATTGTATATAGTGACAATTAATTTAATATATATTTTATCGCACACTTAAAAGAATAATTGTTGCTATATTTTATTTAAAAAGACTAACAAAATTTTACTTGGATAACTATAATTGAACTAATTTGATCATAATCCACTGTTTTTTGAAATATAAAAAATAAAAATTTAAGGCGTTAACCCCATTTCCCATTGGTTGGACTACGCCATAATTAATCCCTTAATCATGCTGCCACCGCCCAATTAGTTAAAGTGGCCAAAGCCAAACCATTTTCTTACCTTTTTTAAAGCAAAGTATTCATATTTTTTTCGTCAATGATGTGCCACATACTAATATAGCTAGATGGTGCAATAGTCACCAGTGACGTCAGCCACATAACAATGGAAGCAAAAATCAACAACAGTTGCTTGCTCGGGACCTCCGTTACTTTTGCTTGTCCCTGTTCTTATAAAGTCCGTAACTATCTCTCATCTCTTTGAAGTTTTTGACATTCTTCATCTTAGTCTTCGTTGGACATGGCAATCGCACCAGAAGCAGAACACCCTGTGAAGGCCTTTGGTTGGGCAGCTAGAGACGAAGCTGGCCATCTTTCACCTTTCAACTTTTCCAGAAGGTATAGCTTCCTTATTGTTGTTTTGTCTTGGAAATCATCACGTACTTGAACATCATAAGATGATGTTTTATGTGTTGTTTCTTGCAGAGCTACCGGTGATGACGATGTAAGGTTTAAGGTGCTATATTGTGGGATATGCCATTCTGATCTTCACAATGTTAAGAATGACTGGGGCTTCTCAAAGTACCCTCTTGTTCCTGGGTATGGCCATAGCTTCTGTTCTTAGCGTTCTCTTCTACATGATCTATACAATATAATAATTTTTCATGATCGTAATTTCAATTAATAAATTTATATGGTCTAATATAGTATCATTAATATATATTTTTCATTATATTGATTACACAGTTAAAAAATGCTTTTCAATTAAAGTAGTTTATATGCTTTGAATTTAAGCAAACTAGGTGGCCAGCAAGTGAGCACAAACTTACCTACCTAGCCACTAGAAAGTGTTTCTGTAGGCCACAACCCATTTGTTTACTTGAAAAGATTTAGTGGAATTGAATTCTCGAACTCGAAGAGGACAAGATAGCTATACCCCACTTGAACACCCGATTTAACTGAGAAGAAATAGTTCCAAGCTCTGAAGTTTCATCAAACAAAAGGAACGATTTTAAATTTATCTTCTTTTCAAGAATGGAAGCTAACTACTCAATCATCTTCTTTACGTTGAGAAGGTTGTGAGGTCAAATTTTTTTCCCCCTGAAACAATGAAAACTCCTCAAGGTTTTTTCAAGCTTATGGTTTAAATCGATCATGCAACAGATAAAACAAGCTGTAATTAGATTTCCTAATCCTGATTACTCAATCCTTTGCAAGATTCTACCACTACCACTTAAACATCCAATCCTTTGACAACACTTTAACCTGATCTTCTTTGTCAAAACTCCTAAGATTATAGCTTTATTACTATTCTACAGGCACGAGATTGTAGGTGAAGTAACAGAAGTTGGAAGCAAGGTGAAAAAGTTCAAGGTGGGAGATAAAGTTGGTGTAGGATGCATGGTTGGTGCATGCCACTCGTGCGAGAATTGTACCAACGACCTTGAGAATTACTGCCCGAAGTTGATACTCACTTACTGTTCAACCTACTACGACGGAACCGCCACTTATGGAGGCTACTCGGATCACATGATTGCTAATGAGCGGTACATCGTCAGGTTTCCTGATAACATGCCGCTTGACGCCGGTGCTCCTCTCCTTTGCGCCGGGATCACAGTTTATAGTCCGTTGAAATATTATGGACTGGCCGAACCTGGTAAACATGTTGGTATAGTTGGGCTTGGAGGACTAGGTCATGTGGCTGTGAAATTTGCCAAGGCTTTTGGTGCTAAAGTGACTGTAATTAGTACTTCTCCTAGCAAGAAAGATGAGGCATTGAAACATCTTGGTGCTGACTCATTTATAGTCAGTCGCGACCAAGACCAGTTGCAGGTAGACAGTTACTCTTAGTTTCTTGATTGCAACATCGTATTAAATTGTACTGATTTGTCGTAATTGCGATCGTATTTCTTGCAGGCCGCATCGGGCACATTAGATGGCATCATCGACACGGTATCTGCAGTGCATCCCATCGTGCCATTGATTGGCCTGTTGAAGACTAATGGGAAGCTTGTGTTAGTGGGTGCGCCTGAAAAGCCTCTTGAGCTAGTTGCATTTTCTTTGATCATAGGTAAATTACTAGATTCTTGTTCAATCCTACTCTTCTTAGGATTTTGTGTGGAGATAGTCTAAATAAGATGATGACTCATTAAATGTCAGGAAGGAAGCAAATTGGAGGGAGTGGGATTGGAGGAATGAAGGAGACTCAAGAGATGATTGATTTTGCAGCAAAACACAACATAGCTGCAGAGATTGAGATTATTTCAATGGACTATATCAACTCAGCAATGGAGAGATTGGCCAAAGGAGACGTCAGGTACCGATTTGTGATTGACATTGGAAACTCCCTGGAAGCCACCAAGCCTCACGCTTAAGTTGCTTGTCTTTCATCGATCACTCCGCTCCAGTCCTTTGAAATAAAACTGTAGCTTTTCTTTTTCTACCGAATGATCATGGATGAGTTTGTATTCTCTATGTGTGTCCATGGGAAGCATATTACCGAGAGATTCAAATGTTATTGTAATTGCAGATGTTAAAATTAGAATTGCAATTTAACTTATAATGCATTACATTTGAATTAAAGACATTAACAGATTCTCTAGACTTAACAGCCATCACATTGAAATCATCCAAGTTGTTTAGGGATGGATTGATTTTATTCAGTTTTTGGTTTTTATTATTAGCTTTTGCCTTTTGTTTTTTATGAAGTTCGTAATTAACAAATTGAAAATAAGATTTTTGACTGAGATTTATAATAAAATCATCCAATTCACATTGTCATTTACAACATTTTCGTGCAAATTGATTTGTTTAAGACGCCGACGATTATGTGGCTAACATAGCATTCACAAAACTTTTGAAAAGTCAAGCTTGGAGAAGACGATTATGTGGCTAACATAGCATTCACAAAACTTTTGAAAAGTCAAGCTTGGAGAAGCCAGTCATGTAGTAAAGGAACTAAGAGCAGCAAGTCAAGATGTCCTGTTCCTAGAGGTCAAAGTGTCCAGTTTCTACGGGGCATTGAATGGGGAAGATGATGAAACTCACTGACAATGAGACCGTGTCTTACAATTCACACCACATAACATCTTCAAAGTGGAGAGGCTGTGTTGGTGGTGGCCGGCAAAACGTTATGCTCCATAGAAACTTCTGGATTAGTTTGAAGAGCTTTAACTTCTAATTTATTTCACCGTCAAGACCATGAAAAATAATGATTGGTGAATGGTGAGGACAAGAGAGCTGAGGCCACTGTCCAACTCAAGTGGCTGAGATGATACGCCTTAGTTGACTTTCACTGTTCTTCTACAATTTTTCTTTGGTTCGGCCTTTGCCCACCCAAAATCAGAATTTAATCCACAGATGCTAAATTTCATATATTAGTCTGCACTTGATGGTTGCTAAAGGTTGTGACTCGGTAAGCAATTCCAACAATAATTAAAATAAACAAAAATCTGAGTTTTAAATTCAAGTTAGTAAAATATGAAATTTAGATTCAGAACTCCTCTTATTTTTTCAAAAATATACTTTTTTCAATTTAATTTATTAAAATTGTTCTATAAAATTAACAAAATTAAAGTTCTGGTATAAGTGAGAGAAACTATTAGATCCGATTTCAATAGCATTTTTTAATATAAATTTTGTGAAAAGTTTAATTAAATTTTGTGATACAATAAAATATATCTTGATAATTTAAAATAAGAAAAATAAAAATATTTTTACCTTTAAATATGCGAGAATCAATCCTTAATACTTAACTTCTAATGGTTTCCGTTTCATTTTTATTTTTTTGTTTTAATTTTTTTGTTTTAATTTATGTTTTTCTTTAAAAAAATGACTTTTTTTTAGTTTGTTAATATTTATATAGTTATAGTTTAATCACTAATAATATTAATAATATATTAGATTAACAATTAAAGAAAAATATTTTTAATTAAATAAATTTCCTTTAATATCCTATATAATATTTATTAAGGAAGTATCAACAAAATTTTTATTAAAATAAATAATTTAAATTAAATTTTATTATAAATTAATATTTATTTAAATATATTTTAATTATTAAATCAAATTTTATTTGAAATTCATATATTTTGAAGATGTTTTAAATTTAATTATATTTACTAATAATTATGAAAGTATATTAATTTAATTTAATTAAAATTAAATAATTCATGATTCATATTAATAATTAATTTTATCTAATATATAATGTTAAATTAAATTATTTATAGTTCTTATTAATAATTAATATATTATGTATTTAGTTGATAATAAATCAGATTGTAAACTATTGAAAACTACTTTTTATAGTTTTCATAATTTCTGAAAACTTGAAGAAACTAAAATTGAAAACAAAAATTAAAAAACTCAATCAAACTTTTTTTTACTAAATCAAAAAATAAAATTAAAATTAAGAACAAAGAGAAAATTACAAAATGCCACTTCTGATACAAAAGAATCAAACTTTTTTTGTTGAAATTTAAAAAGGAATATATTACCAAAGCAGAAACTTATAAACAATCCTCTTCGAGGATCCTATAAGCAGTTAAAAACTACACTACATAGAATATACAACAATTACAAATCAAAAATCAGATTGGCCATAACAATATGAGTTCTTGACTAAAGTTGTCTTGTTTCCCTTTGGCTATTATAGTTTCTCTAATCAAGTTGACAATTGCCTCAGCAAGTTATATTTGTGCTACTCCTCGTTTTTGTAAATTCTCCTATTTCTCTTATTCCATAAATAATAGATCACCATCTAGAAATAAGTCTTAATGATAATTCCATCCCTCTAACCTAAGTTAGAATACCGAATGATAGAGTTCAATGTTTCATTCCAATCAAAAGAGAACCTTGGAAGTCTAATCATGTGCAAAATTCTGCTCCACACGGATTTGCTATATTCGCACTCAAAGAACATATGGTTTCTACTCTCATTTACTTGTTTACATAAGATGCTAAGCGGATTGTAACTCCCAAACCAACGATCTTTAGTTCTTAATATGTTCTTTATAACTAACCGCAAGAAAATAGCAAAATTGGGATTAAAAAACATGCTTCCATACTGCTTTTGCCCACGGGACTGACTCCATTGGCACCACCTAGGGATGACAGTGGGTTTTCAACCCGATTAATATCCGCACTACCCGACCCAATGAATTTGGATATGGACAATAAATCGTAAAAACCGATGGATATAGATATGGATATGGGTTGAGTCATAAAAAATGGATATGGATATGGGTAGAGTAAAACCCGAACCGAACCCTACCCACTGCCATCCCTAACAATAACCCATATGGCATCATGTTTCCTATTCGTCTTGAGCAAACCCATCAAAAAGTTCATAGTCATTCTTTGCCACTTCCATTTAGGAATGAACAATGGCCTTAACTTGCCTGAAGGTGCCTGGTGTTCAGTCTTAACTTACTGACACACTAGACACTTACTTGCATATTCTGCTACATCCTTTTTCATGCCTTTCCATTAGAAATGCTCTCTCAAATCTCTATACATCCTGGTGTTACTTGGGTGCATAGCATAAGGAGCATTGTGTGCCTCATCCAATATCTCATCCTTCACCTCCTTAACATTCGGGATATAAAGCCTATTTCCGATAGTCATGTGTCCATCATCCTTCATTACCACTTCAGACTTGTTGCCATTCTGAATTTCTTTTCGGAGCTTGTTCAATTATGTATCTTGTGCCTGTAACTCCTTAACTTTTTCCTTAAGTATCGTTCTCACTCTAAAATTGGCAATAACACAATCCAGTTCCTCCTATTTCAAGCTTATTCTAAGCTTAGCTATCTCTTCCAATAAAGGCAGATAAACTGTCTGAACATGGGCTATTGAGGATTTCCTACTCAAAGCATCCGCCACGACATTTGCCTTGCCTGGATGGTACTCAATCAACAAATTATAATCCTTAAGCAACTCAATCCACCTTCTCTATCTTAAATTCAGCTCTTTCTGGCTCAGCAAATACTTGAGACTTTTATAGTCAGTAAAGATCCTTGTCTGAACCCCATACAGATAATGCCTCCAAATCTTTAGGGCAAAATCACTGCTGCCAATTTCAGATCATGGGTTGGATAATTCAACTCATAAGGCTTCAGTTGCCTTGAAGCATAATCTATCACCCTGTCACCCTGCAATAACACACATCCTAAACTCTTTCTCGAAGCATCATTATATACTGTATAACCCTCATCTCCAGTAGGCAAAATCAAAACTGGAGCACTTGTTAATCTGTGTTTAAACTCCTCAAAACTTTTCTGACATTCATTACTCCAGATAAACTTCTGATTATTCCTTAATAACTTAGTCATCGGAGCAGCTATCATAGAGAATCCCTCTATGAATCTCCTATAATATCCTGCTAAACCTAGAAAACTCCTCGCCTCTGTCACTGTCTTGGGTGCAAGGTAATTCACCACTGCTTCAACCTTCCTCGGATCAACATATATCTCATCTTTAGAAATCACATGTCCAAGGAATATTACCTCATGAAGCCAGAATTTACATTTGCTGAATTTGGCATAAAGTTCCCTCTCCCTCAATGTCTGCAACACAATCCTGAGATGCTCCTCATGTTCCCCTTCACTCTTGGAATATACTAGAATGTCATCAATAAACACTATAACAAACTGATCTAGATATTCCTTAAAGACCCTATTCATAAGATCCATAAAAGCAGCTGGAGCATTGATTAATCCAAAAGGCATGACTAAAAAATCATAATGTCCATACTGTGTTCTGAAGGTTGTCTTGCTTACAAGAGATTCCTTGATTATGAGCTGATGATAATCTGACCTGAGATCAATCTTGGAAAAGACCCTTGCTCCGTGAAGCTAGTTAAACAAATCATCAATCCGAGGCAGAGGATACTTATTCTTAATAGTCACCTTTTTGAGTCTCCGATAATCAATGCACATGCGCTATGTTCCATCCTTCTTCTTAACAAACAAAACTGGTACTCCCTAAGGTGATGAACTCGACCTTATGAGCCCCTTCTCTAGTAGTTCTTCCAACTATTCCTTAAGCTACTTCAGCTCCGCTGGAGCCATTCTATAGGGTGGTATAGAAATGGGTGTAGTTCCAGAAATCAAGTCAATGGCGAACTCGATTTCTCTCACCGGTGGCAAACTAGGTAAATCCTTTGGAAACACATCTGGAAACTCCCTCACAACTGGAAAATCTTCTAATTTCCCTTCATTTCCATCAGTGTCCAAAACATGCGCTAAGAAGGCTTCACACCCCTTTCCCATCATCTTGTCAGCTAACAAAGCAGAAATGATTCTTGGTGATGGTGTTTTCCTGTCCCCCCTGAAAATCACCTTCTTACCGTTGCCTAAGTCAAATTCCACCTCCTTAAGGCTACAATCTAACTTTGCATGATACTTCTCTATAACATCCCTTCCTAATATGACATCTAGCCCCTTTAACTCTAGGGGTAGCAAATCCACCACCAGTTGAGTACCTTCGAAGAAAAGTTTACAATCTTTATACACTTGACTTATAATCACATGCCTCCCTAGAGGAATAGACTTCTTTGTAGTTCCAGAGCTACCCACCTCTGTGACTGGTCTGGTTCTCACGATTTTTTCTCTCCTTGGGGCTTGCATCTAGAACCCCTCTTGTCTTGTTACTTAGGGACAGTCTTTGATCAAGTGTCCCTTCTCTTCGCATTGGAATTATACTCTAAGTAACTTAAAGCATTCTCCCTTGTGAAGCTTCCCACAATGCTCATATTGAGGGTTTGTGTATTTGCTCCTCCCCATCCTTCCAGTGCCTCTTACACTCGAGGCTTGTTCCGAGACTGCTCTTGCCTGCTTGTCTTTGATAGGACCACTGCTCCCCACTTCACTCTGAGTATGGTAACTCGTTGTACTCCTCTCATGCCTTGGAGTACTCATCCCCTTTTTAGTAGAATACTCCCTGTTCTTCCTTTTCCTGCTCACTTCATTTATGATATTCTCCAGCTTCTCATCCTGAAGTGCAGTATCTACTAATTGTTGGTAGTCACATAAATTATGAATTAGGACCTTCTCCTTGATTCTCAAATGCAGTCCTCCCTCAAACTTGTGGCACTTATCCTCCTCATTAGCAA
>JANSVB020000443.1:2189276-2201795 GCA_025504935.2 Erythroxylum haughtii | reverse complement strand
ATCTTATTAATCCTATGACTAGGGAAAGTTTAGATACTAACATAATTACATATGATAGGAATTTCATTATCATGATCTCCTCTATGCTATGTTTTGTATTAAGGGCTTCATTAAATCAATTTAAGATCAATATCAAATCTATAAATGTATAAACATCGAAATAATGAAAAATTCCTTTATTAATCATAAAATGATTTGTACATAAGTGCTAAAGGTTATTGCCTTTAAAACACTTCTCTAACAAACTCCCACTTGCTCTAAAGCCAATCGCCTTGATATCTAATACCATAGGCGTGTACATGTGACACAAAACTCTTTTGAAAAATAGGCTTAGTTAATGAATCAGCTATATTTTGATTGATGGGAACTCTCTCTATCTTGACATCATTTTTACTAATAATTTCTCTAATCAAATGGTAGCGCTTAAGTACATGTTTGGACTTCTAATAAGACCTCGGTTCTTTAGCCTGAGCTATAGCTCCGTTGTTCTCACAATACAACTGTATTGGGTCAACAATGCTTAGAACCGCACCAAATTCCATGATGAACTTATTAATCCAAACTGTTTCCTTTGTCGCTTCTAAAGCTGCAATGTAATTTGCCTTCATCGTTGAATCTGCAGTTGTCTCTTATTTGGAACTTTTCCAACTGACTGCACCACCATTCAGTGTGAATACATATCTGGACTGGGATCTGGAGTCATCCCTATCAGATTGGAAGCTGGCATCAATATACTCGCTTACCATAACATCACCTTCTCCATATACTAAGAATATATCCTTAGTTCTTCTCAAGTACTTAAGGATATTCTTGACAGCACCCAATGACCCTCACCAGGGTTCGGCTGGTATCTACTCATAATACTTAGAGTATATGATACATCAAGTCTAGTATATAACATAGCGTATATGATTGTTCTTATAGCCTAAGCATAAGGAACCAAACTCATGCAAATCCTCTCATCTTGTGTCTTTGGACATATAGATTTAAAGAGTGTAATCCTATGTACCATGGGAAGATAACCTCTCTTAGACTGGTCCATGCTAAACCTCTTTAACATCTTGTCTATGTATGTAGACTGAGAAAGACCAAGCAACCTCTTAGATATATCTCTATAAACCCTTATCCCCAAAATATAAGTTGCTTCTCTAATATCTTTCATAGAGAAGTTCTTAGCTAACCAAATTTTGACTGATTGCAAAGTAGAGACATCGTTTCTTATTAGCAATATGTCATTTACATACAATACAAGGAACACGATTTCACTCCCACTAACCTTCTTATACACGCACTGTTCATCCAGATTTTGTGAGAAACTAAACTCTTTGATCGTCTCATCAAATTGGATATTCCAACTCCTGGATGCTTGCTTTAATCTATAAATGGATGTCTAAAGCTTGCATACCTTTTCTTAATTCATGGATATGAAACCATTAGGTTGTGTCATATACACATCCTTAGTTAAGTTTCCATTAAGGAAAATTGTCTTCACATCCATTTTTCATATCTCATAATCATAATAAGCGGCAATGGCTAGGAGTATCCTAATAGATTTAAGCATAGCTATTAGGCTAAACGTTTTATCATAGTCAACACTTTGTCTTTGATGATAACCTTTAGCTAAAAGCGTAGCTTTTTGAGCAACTACATTACCCTTCATGTTAATTTTCTTCTTGAAAACTCATTTACACCCTATGAATTTTATCCCTTCGGGTGGGTTAACCAAAGTCCATACTTGGTTTTCATACATAGAATTCATTTCGGATTTTATAGCTTGAAGCCATTTGTCAGATTCTGAACTCTTCAGAACCTCTTCATATGTAGTAGGCTCATCATCTTCTATGAACAATACGTCGTTAAATTCAGTTATGAGATATCCATATCTTTCGGGAACATGACGTATCCTACCTGACCTACGAACTTCTTGTGTGTTAGAAGGTTAAACTATCGTTTCATCTTTATGAACAGTAGTCTCAGGTCTAAACAGTTGAACTACGTTTGTTTAAGCATCTTGAACTTTTACAAGTTCAATTTTGCTTCCACTGTCTTCTCTTAGAAGATTTTGCTCTCACTGTCTTCTCTTAGAAGAAACTCTTTCTCTAAAAGGATAGTATGTTTTGAAACAAACACCTTTTGTTCCAAAACATGACAGAACTAATATTCTATAGTTTTTTTAGGATATCCTACAAACATAAACTTGTCAGATTTAGCCTCAAGCTTATCTGATTGAATCCACTTCACATAAGCAGGACAACCCCAAAATTTCATATAAGAAAGATAGAGTTTCTTATTAGTCCATATCTTATATGGAGCAACATCAACTGACTTGTATGGGACTCTATTTAATACATAAATAGAAGTTTCGAGTGCATACCTCTAAAAGGATTTTGGTAAATCTGTTAAACCCATCATAGACCTTACCATATCTAATAAGGTTCGATTTCTTCTCTCAGTCACACCATTATATTGTGGCATGTAAAGTGGAGTCCACTGGGACAATATTCTATTATCTCTAAGATAATCCAAAAACTCTTGGTATTTACCACCTCTATTCAATTGAAGTGATTTAATACTTCTCTCAAGTTGTTTCTCAACTTCATTTCTGAATTCTTTAAACTTTTCAAAGGCTTCAGACTTGTATCTCTTAAGATATACATACCCATATCGAGAATGATCATCGGTAAAGGTAATGAAGTATACGAAACTACCTTTGGCATGTATGGACATTGGACCACAAACATCAGTATATATTAGGTCTCAAAGTCATTAGATGCCTTCTTCTGCTTCAAGGACTCCAGATAGGCCTTATAGTTTCTCTTCTAGTGGCCATCTTTGCCACAGTGGAAGCAAGTTCCCTTCGAGGCAGTATTCTTTACTTTCTTGACCCTCCCTTAGGCCCTGCGGATGACTTCTTTTGGCTCTTTTTCTTCGAACTATAAGAGTTCACCAAAATAACAACCTTGTCTTTGCGGATAGATGGCTCAACTACCTTGAGCTTGTTGACCAACTCAAGAATTGTGATGGTTATATCGTTCATCCGATAGTTAAGCACAAACTATGAGTAATTGTTGGTTAAACCCGTCAGAATTAAGTCAATACTTAATTCATGATTCAAAAGAAAACCTAAGGAGGCCAACCGCTCGATGTAGCCATTCATCTTTAGTGCATACATCACTGTAGAATTCCCCTTAACCATTTTGAAGAAAAAGAGCAATAGCGAAGTCTTGAACATTTAGGACCTTACTTGCTCATCAAAGAGCTCCTTAAGATGATAGACTATGGTATAATCATCCATAGCTTCGTGTTGCTTTTACAGCTCCGGTGGCATAGTGGCTAGCATAATACAACTAGCCATCTCACTATCATTGAGATGCTTCCTATATGCCCTCCGATCATCATTAAAAGTATCAGCAGCAGGTGGATCGGAAATTGGTTCTTCTAAGACATAACTAAGCTTCCCGGACTTGAGAACTATTCTCAAGTTCCTAAGCTAGTCAAGGAAGTTTGGTCTAGTTAACTTGTTAGCTTCCAACAATGATCTTAGATTCATACTAGAACTCATGGTATTGACTCGGACAATAGCAACCTTTCGTCAAAGAGAGAAAAATTAGAATGCACTTAAATGCATGTCTATAAGGATTTTAATAATACGCATTATTGCTCCCACTATTTTCACGAATTCATAACTCTCAATATAAGTTCGAGAGAACTCATAGAGAAATTCTCCTAGTGGGTTGATATCCAATATCCCTAAGAATGCTTGGGTTTGCCCAACAAGCCACTTTAGTTCAACTGGTAGGTATCGATCATGCCAATTGCATCTCCAATGCAACTATTGAATCTAGTATTATCAATTGTTAATGTGTGCACACTCATTGGGCTATCAAATCTTGACATGTGTACATCTAATGTATACTACCCAACTTTGCCTCTATCTACGTTAATCTTGGGTTTGTCCAATAAACCAACGCTTCTAGTTAAAACCGACCCATTAATCCAAAAATCCTATTTTCATGGTTTGAACATATCCATGTAAAGTGGACTTAGGTTTGCCCAATAACCCTAACTTTAAAAGGAATTTGATTCTCGTCATATTAAAGGAAGGTGTTAGTTTTAATATTCTAAGTGAGGGGTTTGACTAAGGTCTTATCTAACTTAGACAATCTTATACATATAACTCATATATATACATATACACCTATAGTTACTATAACTACATGACATGATATGGACTACCCAATCAAATTGGGCCTAAGCCTATAACCATCCATCATGTAAGGCCACACATTCTCCTAACCATGCATTCTCTAATACATATATGTAAATACATTATTTTGGTTATGACATCTTATGAATCCTAATATGAAAGGCCCAATCCAATACTTGGATCTAAGGCTAATCTAACACTTATATTTACTATCTTCCTTTTACTAACTTGGGTAAAATTACTATTGTATGTTATTTCATTTGGAATTAATATTAATCTAATTAACATGAATGCCTAATTTCAGAAATTAATTCATAATTAATTTACCTTAAAATAATTCTTTGATGTCCAAAATTAAACAACTTCAATTTTGTCACATATGTCAATTTTTCTAGTCTTTCTAAAAAATCTATTTCTCTACTAAAATTAATTCAAAATTAATTTCAAAAATTTCCAAAACATCAAATCATCATTTCAAGCATCTCTAGGTCATTTCACGATAATCAAAATAATTTAGGAATCACCCAAAAATTATTATGATCACCAAAACACTAATAAAACACAAAAAACGACAAATATGACTTCTAAAATTTTTCTGAAAATCAAATTTCGAGCAACATCATTTAGGCATGCATCAAACATCAAATTAACACATTTTTATCACATAAAATATTTTTAAGGTTCTAGAACTAAAATATAAACATACAAAAACATAAAACAGAACAGATTCTACAATTTCTAGAAAACTATCCAGATCTAGAAAATTGTTTGATAAAATTATTAAATTTTTTTAATAATTCTAAAAAAATTACAAAAGCATAAACACATCCCAAATATGTTTACATAATTATTCCATAATCAAATTGCATGAAAATCATATATAACCTCATTAGTTTAGCCAATAGACATCACATGCCTAGCATATAGACATATTTCATGCATGTTCTTATAAATACGAAATTAAATATTTTAATCACATTAAAAATATTTTAAATCACACTGAATCATTCATAGGCAACTTATGAACAGATTGGGGAAAGAAAATAATGAAAAATATTTTTCTATAATTAATTTCGAACAAAACATTACAAGACTCTAAGATATCACAACCATGAAAACAATTTTCATATGTCATGTATTCTACATCTAATAAGGCACGAGATGGCTTTAATACCACTGTTAGGTTTTGATCATACATCTCATACATAATATATATCAAATATATGCATCCAAAAATAAAATCGAACCTCAAAAACTATATCTACTCATGTATATAGATATAGAAAACAAAAATATGAAATGTAAGATGTTTATATACCTTTTCGACGATCTCCTTCGTTCTTTAATCTTCTCTGCGTTGGGATGTCGTAAATCACAACGACTAACGTAGATTGTCTCTAATGAAAGTTCATACAAAGATAAAAGGATGAAACCTCACTAAGAGAGGGCTAGAATTCTTTCTTTGTGCTAGCAAAGACAAGAACTCTTATAAGAGTTAGAGAGAAAAGAGTATGTATGTAAAAAAGAACCTTTCTTTCACTTGTGTTTTACACAAGATGCATGAAAATTATCCCTATTTTCTGCACAATTTGGCCTTCCATAACTCCGATCACTAATAGACAGTTATGGGAAGTTAATGGTCATAATAGCATGCATTAATGGAAGTTATAGGAAGTTAATAACCATGAATAGTATGCATTAATAGAAGTTTGAGAAGTTAATGGCCAAATTGGCAGCTAATAACACTTGTTTCTAATCCATTTCATGCAATGTTTTTTACCACGATCACATTGCGATATAATCATAAAACACTCTCTCATATCTTGAATCAACATTCAAGACCATTTTACTTATCATTCGGATCTCCTATTTGTGTGACCCATTAGGTTCCTGGTTATGTTGGCCACTTGAATTAACACTTAATTCAAGTAACTCAAGAGCGGTATCTAGCAACACGTCATGACCCCAGTGGTTTGACTACAAATCCTTCCATATGTCGTGTTGCCATGCAATTCGTCCTTTCACCATCTATACCCCACTTGGTTCAGAGTATGGTCAAAGTGTCAACTCCCACTAGATTGAATACATCACATCTAGTCCAAGTGATATTAGATCTTGTCTTGAGGATGTTATTGTTTTATGTATTATTGAAGACTCTCTTCATGACATATATCTGCTCTATCCAGAGACGCCTAAATAATGACCCCTATAAGAGGTCGTGGGTATCATCTCCTTCTATCAAGAGTGGTGAATCCTTTATTGGTTACTTAATTACCTCTAAATATATCAAGCTGTACTCAATCACCACCCTATGAGTAACCCTGAAAGGCACTATGAATGGAGTCAAGCACATGATCAGTATCCGAGATATTCTTGAGCACCTCAAGTTAAAGGATACTTGCACTATTGCTATGATGAGACTCTCATTGACACTGGAATATAATATCTATATGATTGTCTCATAGTTGGTCAATCCAATGTACTTACTACTCTTAGTAAGCATCCATATGTTTACTCTAAATAACTCATGTCTACAACTTATAAGATCTACTACTTCATCCAATCAAGGAGTATAACATGTACTAGTCTATTTGGATTAATGATACCTCATCTCATTAATCCTATGACTAGGGAAAGTTTAATACTAACATAATTATACATGATAGGAATTTTATTATCATAATTTCATCATGATTTCCTCCATGCTATGTTTTATATCAAGGACTTCATTAAATCAATTTAAGATTAAAATCAAATCTATAAATGTTTGAACATCGAAATAATGAAAAATGCCTTTATTAATCATAAAATGATTTGTACAATAAGTGCTAAAGGTGATTGCCTTTAGAGCACTTCTCTAACAGTGCCACATTAACCACCTTTGACAACACTTCTTTCAATCTATCTGTTAGTAAAGTAGCGAAAATTTTATAGACAGTCAAACAATAAGAGATTAGACGATAATTTGTAATCATCACGGGCCTATCCATTTTAGGAACTAGACAAATGAAATTATGGTTGATCTCTTTCAGTAATGAACTAGAAGAAAAGAACTCCAACATTGCATCAGTTAAGAGAGGGCTCGTGATGTGCCAAGTTTGTTGAAAAAAACCCACAGAATATCCATCAGGACTAGTGCATTCAAACTATGTAATTAAAACACCAGCTCTTTCACTTATTGGGCAGTGTAAGGGGCATTGAGCATCTCTAAGAGTGATTGATTTGGTCTGAACTCTAGAACATTTCCTACCCCAAATCCACTCTGTTGAACTTCAGTGCTCCTCGTTAGATTGATAAAGTAGCCTCAAATGTGATCAGAGATCTCTTGCTGATAAGATATCAAGTTACCCTCCTCATCCTTCAATTCAGTGATGGTGTTAGTATTCCTTCAAACCAACAAAGACGTCTGAAAAAATTTATAATTGATATCCCCTTCTTTAAGCCATGTCTATCTTGCTTTCTGTTTAATAATTGAACTCTGCAATCTCAACGCTTCTTGGTAATTCTTCAACCGATCTGTTTTAAGAGTCCTTAATCTAACATTTAATGGATCCTTATAACACTGCTGCTGAACCTCTATTAACGCTTTACTCAACTCTTTCAAGTCCTGAACACATTCTTTGCTAAAATTTTTGATATCTATTTTTACTAGCTTCAATTTTTGTATAATTTGAAAAGCTTTGTCAACCACCTCTCTATCCCAAACCCTACTGATTACGACCATAAAACCTTTTACTTGAGTTAAACGATTCAAAATTTTGAATGAGCACCTATCCGAGATCCAACACACATCTGCTGAACAAAAATAAAAGCATGGTCCTAGAATATTGAGTCTCCAAATAAAGTCGGCCCTCTAAGGAAGGAATTGAGCCATCTTTGATTCACCATAGCTCTATCTAATTTTTTCCTTATAAACATATTCCCCTACTGTTTATTTTCCCATGTGTACCATCTGCTTAACCCTCTAAGGTCCATTAGATCGACTAGTTGAAGGAGCTGAGAGAGCTCTTTCCCTGCTTCATAATGAAAACCCACACCTCCCTCTACTTCATCTGTCTTTAAACAACAATTGAAGTCCCCCAAAGCTAACCAAGGATCTTGCATACTAGCATGAATAACCTGCATCTCCTCCCCACAACATAGCCCTTTAAAAAGCAAAATTGGAGGCATATATAATTGAAACTTCGAAATGAAACTTGGCTATTAACCAACAATGTAGATGAATGAATTGCTCACTCATATTGATAACATATCAATACAAAATTATGCCATTATAATGATAATTGTGATTTAAAATAAAATTCCATTTTGAACCCAAAAAAGCCATACCAATGAACATGAAATATGTCACATGTATTTCCATCAACCAAATTCATATACCAAATATATAACAATTTCTTAAGTCATTAAAAAGCAATAATGCAATAATTATAAAACAATTGAAAACATTTAATTATCTTTCCTTTAAAAACATAGTCATGGCTCATTACCAATTATAAACATGTAATCCACCTTGAAATCCTTGCTTATAAACTTGCTCAAAGAGACCTCTCTCCTTGCTCCTCTTACCTTCCTTGATTTCCTTTAATAATAACAAAAAAATCCCATTCAATAGGAATACAATTTGAGGCTCATATATATAGCATATCACTAAGATTAATTCTAAATACTCAAATTCTTCCAAAATTCCAAACCTTTGGGTCAATTTTACATGATCATTCAAATCAGGTAAATGAATAAATTTGATAACACTTTCTTCCATAAATTGTTCCTCATTGTCTTACTTTTCTAATGACACTAAAATCATTCAATTTGGTTCAGTACTCTAAAAGTTATACACCAAACATTTTTGGGCTGTTCTTATACTAAAACAACATTCTATGTTCAACTTCCATTCAACAATTGAAATCTTTAGAGGTTGAATTAGAACTCCATTTAATCAGATAAATTTTATCCCTATGTCTCTAGTTTACTCCAAATAAAAAAAATAATCCCATTTGGATAAATATAAAAAAGTTATGCCTAAAATACAAAAACATGTTCTGTGCAGGAAAGTTGAGTTCGCCGCGGCAAAACCCTTGTCTAGGAACTTACTCCGAGAACATGTTTTGCGACATTTTTCATATTTTTACATCCCACATTTCATATATGACCCATCTGAAACCTAAACCATATCTTTTACTTCATTTTCAACTTCATTTCAACCCAATATCATTTACAAATACATCATAATCTATCTTTAATCGTTAACCCTAAAAGAAAACATTTGCCTATATCATTCATCAACAACTTTCTACATATATTCAACTTCCTTTTCACTTCTAACTATCACTAGATAGGCTTCATTCATAAATCAAGAAGGATTAATACTTATACTTACTTGTTTAGCTTCCATGTCTTCAAAATCTCCAAGATCTCCAAAAACCCTAGCTTCTTCCTTCTTTTCTCTTCTTCTCTTCTTATTTTTCTCTCTTCTTTTCCTCTCACTCACGTTTTCTTATTCTTCCAAAAGCAAGACAATACTTTTCTTTCCAATTATGCCCTTAATGAATGTGAATAGTCCATTTTTCCCCTTTCTTTAATGCTTTTAGTCTTTAAACTTAACTGTCATGCCCAATTTGCCCTTATACAATCATGCTACTTTAATCATTTAATTCAAATAACCTATGTCATAAAATCTTACCAATATTAACATAATAATTAAGTCCACAAAATAATTAATCTATCTAGACCTCAAAATTAATTTAAATCATGTCTAATTCAATAAAACAATAAGGAAGATTTCGGGGGCCAACAGACCAATTATAGTGTGACACTTGGACTAATTAAATTGTGACAAGTGGCTTACATGCATGGTGACATGTGGCTTATATGCATGATGACATGTGGCAGTGACTTAGTAATACTCGTAGTCATGTATTCAGAGTGGAGAAAATTTCTACAGCTTGTGTTGTTCACCACCGAAAATCCCAAGCTGTTCATGTTGGAGTATTGGTTATTGAATCTTACATTAAGTAAGAATTTCCATTCATAGATGAGTTAAAAGAAGTGATTGTGTTGATGAAAATGGGAAGAGCTAGATTTTGACATGCTTGTGTTGACATGAATGAGAATTTGATTTTTGATATTTATCATGGTTCCTAGATTTTGACATGCTTGTGTTGAGTTGGAGCTAAAATAAAGATAGAAAAGATGATTCATGCATACATGTATTAGTTGATTAAGGTGGGAATGAGAAATTCTGGAAAAAATGGAAGAAGATATGAAAACTGGGTTTCGGTGAAGAATAAGGGATGCATGATTTTGCTTCTACACGATCATGACTTCGCTGAAAAGTTGAAAAAACACGATCATTCTGAGGAAGTTGGAAACTCACGATCGTGCTTCCACACGATCGTGACTTTGATCCCTTCTAAAGGAGATTATTTTCTAAACATCCTTTGATCTTTTTGCTATAACTTCTTCACCCAACATCCAAATGACTTGATTCTTGAACTAATAGACTCATAACACATTGTTATTCATCTCTACCAAAAATTATAACCATCTGAAACCAATTGATTGTTTGAATTTAAGATGAAAATCTTGAGGAGTACTAGAATGTGATAACTGGGATAATTTCACTGCACATACTTTGGTATTTTGACTATATTTTGATCAGTAGGTATCCAAATGGAATGATTCTTGATTTAAATTGAACTAGAGACATAATTATACAACTTGTATGAAGAGATAGAAATTTAATTCTATCATTAAGAATTACAAAATCTGACTTGAATTTGAATACAGAGTATAGTTATAGTTAAAAGAATAGTCCAAAGTAAATTGAACATAACTTTTGGAATACTGAAACAAATTGTATGATCTTGGTGTCATTAGAAACATAAGACATTGGAGAACAATTTTCTAGAAGGCATGTTTCCTAATTGTGTCAATTACTTTATCAGAATGATCATGAAAAGTTAACCCGAAAGTATGTTGTTAGAAAAATCTGAAATGATCAATTGGTTTACGAAAATAGTTTCATATTGCATTATTATGGTCTAGACCCTAATTACAAATGATATTTAGGAGGCTTTGATATATGAATGATATGGTGACAAGAATCACGATAAGATACCCAGAATTGTCATTGAACATGCATTGCATATTTTATATACATAGATGTGCATAAAGGAATACTTATGCATTTGTGCAAAAGTGTGATATATGTAAATGTGTTTTGAATGATATAAAGGAGTACATTGGACACCAGTTAGACATTGCTGGACCATCCAAGCAATAGCATATTGGAGCATATTGTGAGTCAACCTAAATGATTTTCCTATGATTGATTTGATTTGTTTGACTTCCAAGTATTGAACTGTTTGTGAATTGTTATGAATTCTGGACTTTAATAGTCCAAGGAGATTGATATTCGGAAATGTATTGGAAGTGTTCTATTATCTTAATTTTGAATGCTATCTGTATACTCAACAAAAGTTGAATACCGGACTTAGGTCCGATGACTACGATATTCTAACTGTGCATCATAATGACTGTTATACATAGTATATTCTGTATTTGATGCATTTCATAAAATGCATGTTCAGATAAAGGCGTTGTGATCAGAGTAGCCAGTCTGAAAGAGCTTTAAGTTCAGTATTCTGCACATAGAGATTTGCTCTGTAATTTTTCTTTCTGATTAAGCCCAATGGGCCAATATCTGTATCTGTATCTAAAAGGCACTTGGTCACAACAATAATGGCAATTTTGGAGTCTCATATGCATATGTATTTGTATTTATCTGTTCAAAATTCGCAATGATAATATGATATGCCATGATTATGTGAGTATTTGGATTATACATGTTCTGATATGTGAAAAATGTGATATTGGGTATATGACTTGGGTGAAATCATCGATGATGGTTCACTCATTGAGTTTGCAAAACTTATAAAAAAATTGCAACGTGGCTTTTCAGGTATGAGATAGGGGACCTAGTTCCTTAGATTGGGCTAAAGGAACCTTTTGGATTAAGTTATGGCTTAAAGGTTTATAAGGTGACATCATAAGAGTTGTAACTTATATTTTTGTAGTTTCTTGTCTAGAACTTGTATAAGGATTGTAAATATTTGTTCAATGAATACAATGTGAGTTTTTGACAATGAATGTAATGAATGATTTTGAATTTGATGACTTTTAATTGTATTAGTGATGCCATGAGTAAGTTGGATATGTGATTGGTCTAATATATCATTATCATAGGATATGTACTTGAATGTCCTATGGATGTTCAGGTATATGCTCTATAGTAATGGGATGTTGCAGTA
>JANSVB020000443.1:2176676-2187187 GCA_025504935.2 Erythroxylum haughtii | reverse complement strand
TAGACTCACGGTATGTCCTAAGCAATGGACGCCTTCAACCACAAGTTCTAATCCAGTGGGATTCTCAATCACAAAAAGATGCAACGTGGAAGGCTCTACAAAAATTTCAAAAAGACTATCCTGACTTCAACTTTGAGGACAAGGTTATTTTCAACGGAGAAAGTAATGATGCATACATTCAAGGGGAATCTCCAACCAACGACGAAGCTACATGGGGCCCAATGGTGCACTGGCCCCCCGAAGTATGTAGCAGAAGTGAGGAGTTTCCTGAGTTTGGCACCCAAGATTTTTTTAAAAAAATTATTTTTAATATATATATATATATAAACGGAGTTATTTAAGGGTTAGTGGTGCACTGGGCCCCCCAAAATTTAAAAAAATTAATATTCAGATCCTCCTATATTAAATTTCTGGCTCTGTCACTCTCTCCAACAAACCGTGAGCTGACACAAAACGATAGAAAGAGTTGCAGGAAAATGACAAAATCTATTTTGCTAAAAGAATTTGTTGAGTAAAATGATTGACGCGTGTAATCCTCTTATAACAAACAAGAGCTAAATATTATAAATAGCTCGATAACATGAATGAATGATAGGAGGAATTTAAACCAAAACTTCTCTCTCTCTCTCTCTTCTTTTCTTTTCTCTCCCACAACTAGTCTCCTCCAATCCACGCTTCATCAGTTATCCTTTGTCATTAAATCATCATGCCAACCTGATTTAAAAACTTTACCAAAGCTATTCATTTCTAGTTAGAAAAAGGTTTCCAAGGATAAGAAATAGCTATTTCATCTCTTACCAACTTAGTTGTTCTATAAGAATCAAACTTGTTAGTACTATTTCAACAACCATAAGACATTTAAGGAAAACATTGGCTCGAGTAGTTCATATTTAATTATATGAACTTGGTCCGAAGTACAAAATCACGAGAAACCTAAGGCAAATTTTGCTCGGGATATAGATACACACAAAAAAAGTGAACAAACTTGGTCGGAGTACAAAATCATGTGAAACTTAAGGCAAATTTTTATTCGGGATTTTTTGGTTATGACGTGAAACCCAAGGCAAATTTTAGATACACAAAAAGATGTGAATAAAATAAGGCTGCTTCTTTAAAGGTGTAACTTTGACCAACTTTTCTACGACTTTCCTGAGCTCACCAGATACGTCAGCAACTTCAGATTCCTAACGCAAGTTTCCTGAGTTCACCAGAAACCTCAACACCCCCAAGTTTACTATAAATACATGCGCACACAACGCTTGTTGGCCATACCAACTGGGAAAAGTAGGCTGATTGATTCTCTACAAGTTATTCTTGAAGATTATTGAGAGGTGCTTTGTTCAAACAAAGGAGTGAGAAAAAAATGCTGGCCAAAACGCAACAGAAAGTGCAGGCAAAACAAGCCACTGGATGGGCAGCAAGAGACCAGTCTGGCGTCCTCTCTCCATTCAAGTTCTCCAGGAGGTTCTTCCTCATAGCTTTTCTCTTGATTCCATTACATTTCTTTTGGCTATAAATTAGTTTAAGCATCTGAGAGCAAAATGAAAAGGAAAGTCCAGTTCCTATCTGGGTTTCTTGAATTTTCACTCGCAACATACCTGTTCCCGTAGAATAATCATCAGAAGTTGTATAGTAGAATGTAGTATGCCACTTGTTAATGTCGGTTATTGTGACTCTATTTGAACAGGGCAACAGGAGAGAAAGATGTGACGTTCAAGGTGTTGTATTGTGGGATATGCCACTCTGACCTGCACATGGTCAAGAACGAATGGGGCACTTCCACTTACCCTCTTGTCCCAGGGTATGCAGCTCTGGTTTCTACAACTAATTTATTCTGAAACGTGATTTAGTTAGTTCTTTATAATATTGATAATATCACAAACATATTTCGAGTTGATTCATGTCGACTTGAATTGTTACAGACACGAGATTGTGGGGGTAGTTACAGAGGTAGGAAGCAAGGTCGAGAAGTTCAAGGTTGGGGACAAAGTGGGTGTAGGGTGCATGGTCGGATCATGCCACTCCTGCGATAATTGCAAAAATGATCTTGAGAACTACTGTCCGAAAATGATACTCACCTACAGTGCCAAATACTACGACGAAACAACCACATACGGTGGATACTCAGATTTAATGGTTGCTGATGAGCACTTTGTTGTCAGAATTCCAGACAACCTTCCTCTTGATGCCGGTGCTCCTCTGTTGTGCGCTGGAATTACTGTTTATAGCCCCTTGAGATACTATGGTCTTGACAAGCCTGGAATGCATGTTGGTGTTGTTGGTCTTGGTGGGTTGGGTCATGTAGCCGTGAAATTTGCCAAGGCTATGGGTCTCAAGGTTACTGTTATCAGTACTTCTCCAAACAAGAAACAGGAAGCCATTGAACATCTGGCTGCAGACTCATTTTTGGTTAGCAGGGACCAAGATCAGATGCAGGTACTTCTTAACATTCATGTATGATTTGTCTTGGTATTTTGTGTTTGTTAATTGATCTAACACATGTAATGGTGATGGTAGGCTGCACAAGGGACAATGGATGGTATAATTGATACAGTTTCTGCGGTACACCCTCTGTTGCCGTTGATCGGTCTATTGAAGTCTCATGGAAAGCTGGTGATGGTGGGTGCACCAGAAAGGCCACTTGAGCTACCAGTTTTCCCTTTGCTCATGGGTATGGTAAAATGATGATTTGATTTTCATAATTGGTCGGATTTAAAAGACTTGTCAAATCTGAGAATCTGAGTTGAATACCTAATTTCCAGTTCCTGACAATTATTGTCTGAAATGTTGCAGGAAGGAAGGTAGTGGGAGGTAGCTGCATTGGAGGAATGAAAGAGACGCAAGAGATGGTTGATTTTGCAGCAAAACATAACATAGTAGCAGATATTGAGGTTATTCCGATTGATCATGTGAACACCGCCATGGACCGCCTTGTGAAAGCCGACGTTAGATACCGATTTGTCATCGACATTGGCAACACACTGAAATCCAACAACTGAGATTACACTGCAATGGCCCTGTTATTTGACAATGAGTCAGTACTATTAAGAGGCAATGTTTTGTTTTACTACCCAAATAAGGTTGCTGTATTTTTTCCTTACTGGATCATTTGTACTATTTGCAAACATAAGATTTAGTTGGAAAGAATACAATGGACAAAATACTTTTTAATGCAAGTATCCGTATTAGTATGGGATATAGTTTTGATATATAACACAGTATATCATCAATATCGGGTATTTAATTTTTTAAAATAATAAATATCTTTAAATGTATTCTTATATAACTTTTTACTTTACATTAATTTTTTCTTCAAAAATGATAACAATATAAATTAGACATAACAAATTTTATTTGTATTAATATTACTTTTTATTTATTTTACATATAAATAATAACTATAATTAATATAATAAAACAATTCGTTCAATTATTATATAGATATAAAATTAAGAATAATGTGAAGTACTTTAAATGTTATAATTTATATCATATAATAAAGAATAATTATAATAAAATATTATATAATATGGATAATATTAGTTTATAATTTTATAAGCATTATGACAAGAGTTTGTATCAAATAACAGAGCACAACCAATTAAAATTGCTTCATGTCGAAAGACATATAACACTAATTTAAACTATAGAATAGAGGATGTCTAATACATCGATAAATTAATTATACTTGTTGAGAATTATAATAAGTTCAGGGCGTCTAAATATAACATTATGTTTATGATAACCCATTTGCTTATTAGATAACCCTAATTTCCTTCGTATGAAACCTTACCGAATCAAAAACTTGTGTTTCTTCCCTTTCCCCTGTTTTTTAACTTAGTATGGTCATTATACCAACTTACATACGTATGGTGTACAAAAGCAGCATGACCCATCACTAGTACAAATGCCTTTTGAATTATATATTAATTAATGTAGCTTATCGTTTTCAGTAATATACAAAATTCAGATCCAGAGTAAAACACCCTCTCTTCGTTATCACTAAATCTCATTTAGTAATAATGAGATTCACTAAAAAAAATTCAAAAAATTTTAATTATTGATATTTGATGCAACTTCTCACGTTTACAATTAAAGAAATTTTCATTAAGTTAGTTAATTTAATTTATCTAGAGAGGAATTCTTCCAACTAAAATTATGATAAAGTATTCCATCACATGCAGATGCTATCAGAAGTTATCCATGTCTAGGTTTTGAACCATAGAATGCCACTTTCCTGGAAAATAGTAGAATGTGCCATCAGTAAGGAACTTTCCATGAAATGCCACTTTCAAGGAAAATGGTAGATTTTTGGCTATTAAAAATAGAAAGAATTTGGACTACATTGTTAGAGTATCCCATATTAACTAAATATGAAAATATTAAAGAGTTTATAAGTGATAAGGATCAATTATTCAAATGACTAGTTCTAGTAATTTTGACGGTAGTTAACCTAAGCCCAATTCTAATATGGTATCAGAGTCGATGGTTGTTCGTCTGGATGTCCAATCCTAACGGTCCGATCCGGTTATCACGGTATTTATTTCAAGTGACAACAGGATATCTAGTGCCAATTGCACTTGAGGGGGAGCATTATAGTATCCCATATTGATTAAACATGAAAATGTTAAAGGATTTATAGGTAGTAATGGCCAACTATCCAAAATGACTAGTTCTAGTCATTAATTCAGTGCTAATGTGTTAAAGAGTTTATAAGTGGTAAGGGCCAACTATCCAAAATGACTAGTTCTAGTCATTAATTCAGTGCTAATGTGTTCAATGACCACTTTGTTCTCTTTAACATGTTCCCTATTGATCAAATACTTAATGTCGATGTGCTTGCTTTGATTACCACCTTTGTTGTTTTTGGCTAAGAAAACTGTAGTTGAATTGTCACAGTACATTCTCAAAAGCTTAGAAATGGAATCCACAATTATAAGCATAAATATGAAACTCTTCAACCATACACAATATGAGGTAGCCTCAAAATAAAAAAAGAACTTAGCCTTTATAGTAGAAGTAGCAGTCAAAGTCTGCTTTGAACTCTTCTAGAATATGACTCTTCTGGCAAACATAAACACGTATATAGATGTTGAATTTCGTGAATCAACACAACTAGCGAAGTCCAAGTTTGAGTAGCCAACTCCCTCGATTATCAGTTCACCTATATATAAGCATGTAATCTTTGATCCCTTGAAGGTACCTCATCACCTTTTTGGCAGCTCTCTAGTGGTCTTTACCTGGGTTATTCTGATATCTTCCTAACATTCCAACAACAAATGCAATGTCAGGTCTTGTACAAACTTGAGCATACATTAGGCTCCCTATTGTATAAACATATGAAATATTTTTCATCTATTCCCTTTAGAGCTCATTTTTCTGGCATTGGTTCAAATTCAAACTATCACCCTTCACAATAGGTGCTATACTTTGTGATCAATCTTTTATGTAAAATCTCTCTAAGACCTTATTGATATAAGTTTCTTATGATAGACCCAAAATGTATTGAGATCTGTCTCTATATATCTTAATTCCAATGATATAAGATGCCTCAACCATATCCTTCATATCAAAATTCTTAGAAAGAAATTATTTTACCTCATATTATCAAACTTTTGTCCTTGGTGGCAAGTAGAATATCATCTACATATAGAACAAGAAAATAAATTTTACTCCCACTAACTTTTTGATATATGCAGTAATCCATGATATTCTATACAAAACCAAATGAAGAGATGATATCATGGAATTTCAAATTCCATTTACAAGAGGCTTGTTTAATCCATATATTGATATCTTAAGCTTGCACACCAAATGTTCAACATCACTAGAGGAGAATCCATCCGGTTGTTTCATATAAACCTCTTCCTTAAGATCTCCATTCAAGAACATTGTTTTTATATCCATTTGATGTAATTCAAAATCAAAATGGACAACTAATGTCATAATCACTTGTAAAGAATCTTTCTTAGATACAGAAGTACAGGTCCCCGTGTAATCGATTCCCTCTTGTTGAGTAAATCCTTTGGCCACAAGTCTAACTTTATATCTTTCTTTGTTGCTTAGTGAGCCTTTTTTTTTCTTGAAAACCCATTTACCTCCAATGGCTTTTGCACCATTAGGCAACTCGACAAGATTCTAGACATTGTTAGATGTCACATAATTCATCTTATCTACCATGACAATGTACCATAATTGAGATTCATTGTAGCTTATGGCTTGTGACAACATTTCGGGGTTATTTTTAGCTTAAATATTATAGTCAGCTTTTTGTAGATACACACTGTAATCAATACGTATTGTTGATTTCTTATCTCTAGTGGATCTTCTTAATGTTATGTTAACGCCCTCCTAAGGATAAGCTTGTATAACTGGTTGCTCAACAACCTCTGGTGATTGCTAAGCAGTCGGATCTATTAGATTGTCATCAGCAGCTTGTGGAACTTCAATGATTGGTTGTTCAACACCTGTTTGACTTTGATGGATGCTATGAATTACAATCAATCTATTAATTGAAATAGAAGTTTGTATGTCACAATGATCCTTCTCAAGAACTAACTCTCGATATTGATCACTCCCACTGATTAAGTCATTCTAAAATAACTTTGCATTTCTTAATTCCACAAACCTAGTACTATGAGATGGATAATAAAATATGTACTCTTTAGACCTTTCAACATATCCAATGAAATACCCACAAATAGTCCTTAGATCCAGTTTCTTTTCTTGTGGATTATAAACTTTTACTTCAGACGGGCATCCCAAATGCATATATGGCATAAACTCGATTTCCAATCTTAGTTAGAACTCGATTTAATATATACACTGTTGTTTAAAAAGCTTCAGTCCATAAGGATTTAGGAAACTTAAAACTGCTAAGCATACTTTGCACCAGTTTAATAACGTTTAGTTTCTTCTTTCTGCTACACCATTTTAGTTTGGAGACTTAGGAATGGTTTCTTGAGGTATTATCCCACACTCCTGAAGAAAATTCGCAAGTGGACTAAGTGCTTGTCCATCCTCAGTGTATCTACCGTAAAGTTCTCTAACTCTATCTGATCTCACAATCTTTATTTGCTTACCACGTTGTCTTTTTACTTCCATTTTAAATACCTTAAAGGCACCTAATGCTTCATTTTTTTTATAAAGTAAGTAAAGGTAGATATACCACAAGTAATCATCTATAAATAAGATGAAATGTTTCTGACCATTCGAGTCCATTTCTAGACTACAATTGTCTATATGTATGATCTCTAATAAGTCTAAACTCTTATTGGCATCTTTCTTTGTCTTGTTAGTCTGCTTTCCCTTTATACAGTTCACATAAACATCAAAGTTAATAAAATCCAAAGTATTAAGTACTCCATCATTCACTAGTTTTTTTTAATTCTTTCAAGGAAAATATATCCCAATCTTTGGTGCCACAATATAGAGGATTGTTCATTCATAACATATCTTTTAATACCATCATTATTATGGATATGCATTGTATTGTGAAAAACATTTTCTTGCAAATTAATTCAAAAATTACCATCAATCATTGTACCATTCCTAACAAGATTAGATCCATGATATAAACCAAATGATATGTTTGAAAAATTAAAGGAATAACATAAAGATACAAGTCTTGAAACTGAAATCAAATGTCTAGAGAAACTTGGAATATAAAATGTTCTTTCCAAGTTCAAAACAAAACTAGAATTCACAACTAATTTGCATGTACCAATATCTTCCACATGTGAACGCATCTTGTTGCCTAAATAGATGCACTGTTCACTGCCCACTAACTTCCTGTAGTTTAGAAAACCTTGCAAGATATTAGAAATATAGACTATAGAACTAGAATCATTTAACCAAATGTTACGAGAAATATCAACTATATTAGATTCATAACAAACAAGTGAAATGGAAATACCTTTTTTCATGAGCCAAGCCTTAAATTTGGTACAATCCTTCTTTATGTGTCCTTTTCTTTTGCAGAATCAACATTTGGGATTGAAATCATTTTTTATCTTAGTATGGATTGGTATTTTACCCTTTCCTTTTTGTCTTGCTTGCCCTCTATTCCTTCCTTCTATGACCACATGTGCACTTTCACCAAATTTCATTATCAACCTCCCTTCCTCTTGAACACACATATATAGTCAACAATTCATTGACATACCATTTATCCTTATATGTATTGTAAGAGATTTTAAATGGTTTATATTGAGGTGGAAGGGAATTAAGTATGTAATACACAAGCAAAGACTCAGACATCTCAACCTCAAGTAGGGATGGCAATGGGTAAGGTTTAGTTCGGGTATTACTCTACCCATATCCATATCCATATCCATCAGTTTTTACGATTTACTACCCATATCTAAATCCATTAGATTGATCGGGTTTTTGGATATCTATCGGGTTGTATGACACATAAAATATAACTTCTAAATAGAAAATATAAAGAGCAGATTTTTTCTAATGCTCCAAATCAAAATTACTTTAATAATAATAAGTCAAGATTTTGATTTGTATGTCTTAAAAAACCATAAAATTGGAGTGATAAAAATCATAATATCTAGTGCAAAGACAATATATATTTTTCATAGTCAAGAACTGGGACCAATACTGAAATATCTAAAGCTTTAAATTGCCTTTGCGTAAACTCCACAACATTCAAAACTCCATCTTTATATCATTTGCATTGTTATCATCCTATAAGAAAATAAAATATGACGAAAAAGGTGAGGACTGAGGAGTAAACTGAAGATTTTAAAGCTATTTCTTCTCAGAAAATATTAATATTTTATTATATTTAACCATAAATATGTAAGTAAAACAAAAAATAGAGTTAATAAAAAAAGGGTAGGATATGGGTATCCTTTAGTTTGGGTTATCACTAGACGCATATCCAAATCCATATCTACATCCATTTAAAATCTATTTTTAGCCGCGATGTCTATTTTTTGGGGTCGGGTAGTGCAGATATTAATCGGGTTAAAAACCCACTGTCATCCCTAACCTCAAGAGACCTTAATTGAGCCGCAATGTCCCTCATTTGCATGATGTGCTCACGTACACCTCTAACACTTGTGAGCCTAATTAATGAAAACTTGGTCATCATCAATAGCCTTCAGTAGATCTCTAACATGATCACACTCTCTAATAAAACCATGAATACTAGCATGAATTTTGGTCTTTATGTACATCATGTTAAAGCCATTAAATCGCTCCCAACGTTCATAAAGAGCAACTTTAATAGGTGCAAGTGGTTGATCTTTTCGGATAACATAATTAATGTCTATCCACCCTAATTGGAGGAGAATCATCTTTTTCCATATTTCATAGTTATCATCATTCAATTCGAGAATATCATATTGAATATAAAAAAAATTCACATATTGAATAACTGTACAAAATTCAAATAATCATGCTTATTTCACTAAATTTTAAAGCAAATAATCATATATCATGTTTTAACAACGTTAAAACATGCAATCATATTTCAAATGTGAATCATATAATAATTAAAGTTGCCTATGGATTAAGCTTTAATAAAAACATTCATACATAACCTTTATGATGAAAATGTCAAATTATATTCCTTTCCTTAATACTTGTGGGTAAATTAAGATAAAGATAATTTGCTATTCCATCCTAATTATCCATAAAAATATAATAAAGATTCTTATGGGATAAAATTTATTATATTTGAATAAGACTAATTATAATTTGTGTCATTTTACTAGATGTTATTTATAGCACTTAATATATAATTTCTCTTAATCAAAGATGTTGTAGCTAATCTTTAACTAATTAAAATTATATTGATCATATTACACCTTATTTTATGCAAAATATTAACAATAAAGGTTTCACATAATCCTTTAAAACTAATTAATCATGCATCAATATCATATATTTGCATAAAAATAAACATATATATGAATTTAAAATCAAACAATGATTTAAATCATGCAATTCAACAAAATTGGACTAATATGTCAAAACAGAAATATTTATGAGTTCAATACATAAATACAATATAAACATGGACGACACTGTACATATAGTATATACTATCATCAGACTATTTGTGTAGCACCCCCTTACCATAGGGTACACATCGAGACGCCCGCAGGTCGCTCTGACACGTAACCCACGATAAAGGTGCACTACCGAGCAAACCAACTAAAATCCACATGGCATCAATATATAAATATCACTAAAATTGAAACCAAATTATACTTTTCATTTCATTTCTCAAATCCATAAATACATAATTCTGTCCAAAAGCATCATCTATACAATACACAAAAGAAACCGATATCCCCTAACTAGGTCATCCCAAAAGATCCCAGCTGACCCACCTCTGCGCCATAACTTCTCTTGCTGCAACGATCCACAAGACAGAGAAGACTCTAACTCTGGAGCTAGGAAATCTACTAACGTTGTCCTGAAAAATATTGCAATGTTGGGTGAGTTTGCGAACTCAGCGAGAAACCATCATCGATGGTCCACCCAACTCA
>JANSVB020000443.1:2139243-2166385 GCA_025504935.2 Erythroxylum haughtii | reverse complement strand
ATATTATGTTCTTTTAGATCAAATTGTCCTTAGTTTCTAATAATTGCTAAAAACATATTGTCGCTTCCTCTGCCTTCCAAAGATATTTAACATATATTCCAAGTGTTAAGAAAAGGTCCTCATGTGAAACCCTCCCAAGAATTCTTGACATTGTTAAAGTACAAGACTTGTGACATGACTTAATGTGTAATCGTAAGCATACTTGACTTAAACTATTTTATTGTAAGATGCTAGTTTTGCTCGACAGAACCCTCATTTCCTCAAATAATATACTATAAACATGTAAAACAAGATGTTCTGTAACTGATTAGCAATATCAAATTATCATGAAAAAGTTGGTTAGATTGTGACATTTTAAACTGACTACTTCTTGCTTAGTTTTTTTCCACCATCTTGTTTTCATGTAAGAAATATTTGATTTGCTTGGTTTAGTAATGTTTGACGAAGAATTGAAAATGCCTTTTGGCCATTCCAGCAAGTAACATCTTTGTTTCTTTAGCATGCAGTCCCTGCAGACAAAAATTCTGTTCCAAAGAATCTTTCGGTTTGTTACCAAGATTCAGATCCAACCTCAAATGCTGATATGCTGATGCTTGTTTCCATGGTTTCATATGGATTATTTCTTTCAGGTAAAGTATCTTGGGGAGATTAGGGAGAGGACTCCTGTTGCAGGGGCTGTGGCAATTTGCAACCCTTGGGATCTTTTGGTTAGTATTTTACGTTATAACTTACAGGTCAAACATGATACGTCTCCTATCCAATGCCAAGACTTTTCTGGCAAAGAAAAATCCCTTCATTACCATCTTTCAAAAGCAAAAAACATATTGTAATATATCACTGCAAGAATATTCATCATGATTCTGATGGACACTGGCTGGGGGTTGTTCTTGAAATTGTAACTTTCATTTACAAAGCAAGCTCATCACTGTTACCTTTTCTTGAAAATTTCTTGCACCTAAATGCATTCAACTCCTTATTTCAGAAATGACTATGCTAGTATCCATGATCATATATTGGCGAAGTCAAATGGCCTTTAGTATGCTGATTGACTTCTATGCTTGTAGATTGGAGACAGGTTCATAACCCGCAAAGTCATGCAGAGGTTATATGATAGAGCTCTTACAATTGGCCTTCAAGGCTATGCGCAGTTGTAAGTGCTGTGTAGACAGACTTAAATGCTTCAGTCAAATGGTTATTACATTTTATTCTTTGGATTTAGTGAATGCTGTAGCATAAGTATAGGTATTTGTTTCTCAATGAGGAATTATAAGACTTGTTTAAGACCCCAATTTCATATAATGAGAGACCCAATTGCTTTGTAGACACGAGCCTCAATATTCTCGACTTGCTAATTGGGAAGGTATTAAAAAGGTTAGTTTCTTCTCTATGCCACAACAATTTAGTTTACACGGAGAATGAAATATGAATAACAAATAAAGCTGTGGATGTTCAAGAACTTTTATACGCAGCTCTGATTTCAATCTTGAAGTGCAATTTTAAGTTTATGAGCAGGTGATACTCATAAACGATCATTTTTTTTTCTTTTTGATACTCATAAATGATCTTAATAGTATAACCTCAGGATAATAGCTGGTCCATTGTGATTGTTGTATGCATATCCCTTATTGGAACATCAAAGGTCTTTTAACATTTTATATAGGATTTAGATCTTGTATTATATGCTCCTATATTTCAGATTCTGATCGTGACTTGGAATTTGAGTAATTGGTGAACATGAACTCGATTCTGTACTTACCTGGGGGAATGGTTGAAAGGAAAATGTAGCACGGTTCCTTTTGGGCGTTGATATAATAACGCAAATGTTGTATTAACTGCATGGCTGACAACACTTTCTGATTTTGCTTGTCTTTTGCAAGTCACGTTCTATAAGAGATTTCGATAATCATGCAACCTGCCATGTTGGAAAATTTGAGGTGCTCAATATTACATATTTTAATTTATTTTCTTTTTCTTACTTTTATTTTATTTTCTAACTGGAAGAACTATTGGTTTCTCAGACTGTCGACACATACTACAGGCGCTGTAGCAGTTCATATTATGTAGGAAAAGTGTCTGTGCCACTCCTCTGCCTCAGTACTTTGGATGATCCAGTCTGTACAAAGGAAGCAATCCCTTGGGATGAATGCAGGTGGGGCTGCATTACCATTCTACTAATGGCTGTATCAAATGTCCTTGCATAACCATTTTCTGGTGTTATTTGATGACCTAATTTGACATAATTTTAGAGTGCAAGCTGTGGATATTTACATGTGCACTATATGCTTTCTTTTCTTTTTATAGATTAAACCCGAATGTCGTGTTGGCTACGCTTAAACATGGAGGGCATCTGGCACTTTTTGAAGGGTTAACAGGATCCAGTTTATGGTACTTTGCTGTTCTTTTGCTAGTGGCTAAATCTGTCATTGGGTTTAGAACTGTGTCATTTGAACACTGAATGCAATTCTAGCTGTATTGCCTGCAATTATTCATTCTTGATGGGATTTAAATGCTCTCATTATCAATATTGAGATCGTTTGGAAAGATAAGATGTAGGTTTCTGTTCTTAAAACAGACTGCTCCTCATTTTCATTCTCTCTGTCTCCTGGTTTGCAGGTGGGTTAGGGCCTCTATTGAATTTCTTGCTGTCCTACACTCCAGTCCTTTCATGCACGTAAAGAAGGTATGAACTTTATGATTGTTCAACTAAAGTTTTATCAGTCAAGTATACTCTGTATGGATACAATGTGATTTAGTTTACAAAGTCTTCTGTCGTAACAGTACTAAAGAGTTTGATATTGCAGATCCAGGAAAGCGGCCAACCCTCGATAATGGAATCCTCAATTGATCAGGGCCCATATCTAAATATTGCAGGAGATGGGTTTGTTGCTGCAGTGGAATGTGACCAAAAAGAAGATGATATAGTCAAAGACCTCGTTAGAGATTCACGCAAGCTTCACAACGACATGCTATCAGATATAGAAAAAGAGGAGCATATTACAGAACACAACTCGGACAGCATCACACGGACTTCACAAACCGATGAACAAGCATCAAAGTTTCAGGAGATAACCGCTCCTCTCAAAAGATGCTTAAATCATATTTCTCGACAAAATGGAATATCAATTAGGCTACTTGCTTTAATTGCTATCATAACAAGTTGGCCAATGGTGGAACCAATCTTTAGTTTTATTATAGGGAAGAAGCTTAAAAACGTCTTGATCCCAGCTTTGCTAAGAAGATAATCCTCTTGGTTGTGAAAATTGTTTGGCTTTCATATGTTTTTGAAACACAAATAATAATATTAATATTAATTATTACGAACAGAATTTTGATTCTTTTTTTTTTCCGAAAAAAGGAAATAATTTCATTAACAAAAAATGGAATTACATCCCAAAATGAACTTAAGGGGAGACCATTCAACATGAGAGAAAAATTCAGTAGATATGCCTAACAATAGTCAGTGATTACAATACAAATACAAATGTTAAATATTTAAAGAGCATAGCATGCTGGAGCTACAATTTGGAAGTAGTTCCATGGTTTGAACTGCTTTGGAAACAATTATTGAATCTGAAAGCCATAATTGAACAAAAGATCGTTGGTTTGGAGATTTTGATCCTATGTATCCTATAGGTGGATTTGTGACATTACCATCAGGAATAAAGTACGGAATCAACTAGTGAGAGTTAGGTTACAGATGACTAGTATTGCAGACAAGTTAAAAGTTTAGGTAGTTTGGGAATGTGCGCAGGAGGCCCTCTGATATTCCGGTACGATGCTGTGAGATAATAAACCTTAGTGGCTACAAGAGGAGGAAAGGAAGGCCTTACAAGACCTGGAGAGAAGTGATCAAGAAAGATATGTCAGAGTTGGCCCTCACTGAGGCAGTTGCTAGAATTAGGAAAGTCTGACGTGATAAAATAAGGATAAACGACACCCTTTAGAGTCCTCAAGCCTTGTACTTATCGCATAAGAAGTACAACCTAATGCTCTTTATACCTTTGCGAGTGGAAAGTCTTTGGTCAAGGCTTTAGGTCAGGTATAGTTAGGGAAAGATTCCCGCAATGGATGCCTGAGACCGTAGGATTGTCGTATCCTCAGAATCGTTCAGTGAAGACTCCTAGCGCGACTAGCGACATAAAGAGCCGATCTTTACAAGGTATAAGGTACTAGCAGATCGGGTCAACCATCAGGTATGTCCTTATTGTCTTATACTGTAATTCTATTTAGTTAAATATTTTGCGTGTCAATTTTTACTTATTTCTTCTGTTAACCTGCATTATTATTTTTTGTCACATTTGCATGTGGGTCTACCGGAAATAGCCTCTCTACTATGTAGGGATAAGACTGCGTATTATTAGATCTTCCCAAATCCCGCTTCACTGCAAGATTTCGGACTGGGTGTGATGATGAAGCTATGAATGCATCTCTATCCTTTTTTCGCACTTCCACTTCAATATCATAAATTTCAATATTATCATATTTATATATATTCATTATTATTCTTTCTTTTTTATTAAAATTAAAGTAAATTTGGAATTTGTTTTTAATTACTTCGAGTAAAATGGTTTCATAAATAAAAACCTTATGAGGGTAAAGAAAAAAAATACTAGAAATTAATTAATAAAATTTAAAAACCCTAAAATCCAATTTTTTGAAAAAATCCAAGCTAAAGTCATAACCCAAGATTCAGTCAATTCAAATTTGACCTGTTGATCTCAGGCTAAGCTAGTATTAGGCAACCCGAGTTTGAGCCTGAACTCAAACATCTATGCCCTAATTTTAAAAATTAGATCTAAGGCTTGGTTAACCAAAACTTCTCCCGTTAATTTTAAGCCTAAATTTCATCTATACTTTAAATGCGATTTTTTCTTCTTCTTCTTTTTTTCACCTAATTTTACCATTATTCCAAAAACGGGTGCATTACATTAGGAAAGCAAAAGTCATTGCAAAATAATAAGGAAAGCCCGTCTATGTACGGAAATATGTCATGAACCGCGTGCTTAATTGCCTCCTATAATTGTGTATTAATTGATTTTTGCGCATTAAAAGCATCAAAATTCTTAAAACACTAGATCTAGACCCCCCTTGATTCTTTCCTATTATTTATTTTTTTTCCAAATTGAGTCATTGTATTAAGAGTGAAAAAAATCTAGAGTTTAATAATATTTTTGCAATAAATCAAGTATTATTCTATTTATTAAATTTTCAAAAAAATCCAATTTGTTTAGTCTTAAGTAATATTTTTAAAATTAGACCGAAAATTAAACCGATAATATAAGAGATTTAAGATTTAAAAGGTTCAATCATGATTAAATTATGATAAATCAACTAAAGATTAAATAAAATTAAAAAATTTAAAATATGATCGAAAAAGATTATACTTAATAATCTAAAATTTTAAAGTTATATTGAAAAAATAAATAAAAATTAATTACTTTATTTTAGTTCATAAAAATTTACAATTTATAAAAATTAATTAATTAATTAATTTTTAATAACAAAAATTGTTAGTAGTATATTGAAAAGTTAAAAACCGGACTTAAAGTTACTATTTAACCGGCGGAATCGATTAAGTATGTTAAGGAAGCTACGAAAGGCATGTAATTATTATTTTTCGATTTTAAAGTCATCAACAAATTTCGTTGTTCAACTATCCTATTATAGTCTAGAAGAAGATAAATCAAAGTCATGGAAATCAATTAGAAGCTTCCTTGACGACCATCTCGATCTTCGCTTTGCGTGTTCTTCTCTTATTAGCCGCCAGTGTATATATATGTATAACCTTTTATGTACAAGTGGTCGTTAGTCTCCGTTGAAGGGTTGGGTTTAGCTGAAAACCACCAAAACTCCCGCGTTGGCTGAAACTACTGTACGGCCATGGATCAGATGCAGAAAATGCAGTTGCGTCAGAGTTACCGGAATCTCTGGCATACCGATCTCTTTAGCACCATCGTGGCTGACCCTCTTTGTATGTTTTTGTTCTTATAGTTTCTGTTGGGTTGCTGAGAAACGAACTGTACTTTGTTTGGTTGCTGTGGAACTAGAGAGAGAGAGAGAGAGAGAGAGAGAAGCTGAAGTTCACTCGATTTTAGTTTTGGAAATTGATACAGAAATCTTCAGTTCTGCTAGCAGGATTTATTTATCGGATTAAATATATCTGATCAATTTCTTTTTCTCTTTTTCAATATGCAGATTGCTGCTTCTCAATGCTTTGGTAAGTTCTGTGATGATTCAGACATACTGTGTTAATTCCACAATTGATGAACTTGTTCATGTTAAGTAATCAGCTAATACTTCTAGCGTCTGTTCATTTTTGTTTGAAACTAACATCTAAAGTTCCAAAACTTCTGTATTTTGATTCTTGGAATTCATAATTCTATGTCAATTTGATAACCCTGTTTTCTGGTATTGTTGTAATCTTCTATTGCCAACTGTTGTCCTTTTTTGTGGCAAAAGTTTATAATGCTACGAAGCCTTATTCTTCACCAAGATTGCATTTCAAGTTGTGCTAAACTCCATTAGATACCCAATGGAAGATATATATTACATAGAAAAAAATTGAAAAAGAAGTGTTAACAGGTAGTGGGAGTTCCTCTTTCCCTCGGGAGATTTGAGCTGAACAATTAGAATATAGCGAGCATGTGAACATAATCATCAGATTGATTAATTTTTGTTAAATTTTTAATGGTTTTAGTGGACCATGTTCTTCATACATGCTACGGAAACGTGCACTTTACAACGACATGTCAAGGTAATTGTGATCTCTACTTGAGCTTGTTGATTTCTCAATCAAAAGCAAAACATTTATGGGTTTCTTTGTTTATTTCTTGTAGATATGTCTGTTGCGCCGGCTATTGTCCGTGCAGTGGAAGTTGTGGAGAAAAACATTGCCCTGAATTGTGTCTCTGCACTGAGGTACGACATCAGATCCTGTTCCATCTTATATCGGATTGCGGATTATTTCGGACTGCAATATCGAAAGAACAGAATGACTTTTCTTAGCTGTTTACTGAATTTTACAGGTGTTCTGTTGCTTCTCCAATTCAGTTGCTTCAACACGTTTTATGCTGCAAGATGAGTTCAATTTACAGACGACAGCATGTGACAATTGCATCATAGTACTCCACCCCCTCTCTCTTCTGAATTTAGAACAATGTTGCTTGGACAATCATGGCGGCTGTTTAATATTGCTTTCTGTGGCAGGGTTTTATGTTTTGCCTGCAGCAAGTGGCATGTATCTGCTCTTTAGTTGCTTGCATAACTGGAAATGACAGTATTGAGAACCTTGCTAACTTGTTGAACCGCTTGGCCGATTTAGTTTTCTGCACGTAAAGCTCTTAACATCTTTTTCACTTACTCTGACCAGAATGTTTAGAAATCTCAAAATTAATTCTTTGCTTTGATCTGTTTCGACAGGGTTTGCGCTTGTATTCAGGTACGCAACCAAGAACAAATTGCCAGTATGTGTTATTCGTTGCCTAAGAGAACGTGTTAAGAATTTGGAATGTGTCCTAATTTATGTTGTAAAGTTACAAATCCAATTTTTTATGGTTGAACTTGAACAACTATATGGAGTTTTAAGAGTGTTGAAATGATTGTTTCCTTCTGCAACAAACCACAGACGCAGCACAAGATTGAGTTGGACAAAAGGGATGGCAAATTTGGGCCACAGCCCCCAATGGCAGTACCCCCTGTTCAACAAATGTCACGACTCGATCAGCCAATTCCTGCTACTGTTGGATATGCTCCTCAATCACAACCAGCTTATGCACAATACCCTCCTGCCCCTGGATATTCTTCTCAGGGCTATCCACAACAACCTTATGGTTACCCACCTCCTGGTTATCCACAAGCTCAGGCATATCCTCCACCTGGTTACTCCAAGTGATCTTCTCTGTTGGGATCTCTGTAAAGAACGAAATCGTCATTTCCTTGTCAAGTTCATTTCTGTTTCTATGTTTCACTTGTTCATTACGAGGCAGCTTAGTTCATAATAGTATTTACTATTCAGAGAAATTACATTTTGAAGGTAAAGAATAATTGGAGATGTCAACATTGATATCTCCAAGTAATTTATGATTGCCTGTATGCAACATGTTTGTTCTGTCTACTTTCATTTCTCAAAATTGTACAAGTTGATGAAAATATATACTTCACAAATTGTGAAGAATAATTTATAAATCACTTAACGAGTAGGTAATAATTTTTAATTTTTCTAAAATTAAAAATTATATATTTAATCGAATTTAATTTAGGTTCAATTAGATTTCATACCGAACTCGAGCTACCTTTAGCTGCAATATGAGGATAGGTTGTTACCCACATTTATCTATTAGCCTCCACAGTTTCTAGTAATAAACCTCTATACTATCCAAAGGTTACTCTTATTCGAGAACAGGGTCAAACACTAATTAGGGATAGAAGATCTGCCCCTCTTATTCAGAGATGCTCGACCATGTCTGAACACAGAAGCCATTAAAGCTACATAGTGTAAGAAAAAGTAGAATGAGTGCTCTCCTTTCAGAGTGGACCATCCCGTACAAAGCCTATTCCCAAGGTTAGAGACAAAAGCAATGAAATGATTCAGGTTTTTCTACTTGGTTGTTATGACTTATGACTATACAAGACTCCACTTAACATGTGCTCTAAAGTCAAGTAAGGCCTTCACAGCAACTAAGCCTGAGACAGAGATTGATCAAGCACAGACTCCAACTTCAACATCACAAATATCATTGCACCCACTACAATCGTCACGTTTCTCTCTCTCTTTCTGCGTCAACCCCTCAGTGGTTGATAAAGAACATAACATGCACCTTCAGGAGTAGGAAAAGGAGACGTGATACTCTGTTCAGCGTAAATAAATGACTGATATAAAATAAGACAGAATTGGGACAGGAATAATGAGATAGAGGATGATAAGATTGCATTACGATCAAGTTGAGTTCCTATTTTTTTGCTTTTCCGGTTTCAATTTTCTGTATAAATCCAAATTCTATCAATGATAAAGTATGACCGTTTTTTCGGTCTCTTGGTGTGAGTTTCTGCATTCTTTCTTCAACAAATTGGTATCAGAGCCGTATTGTCTTATAGGACCTGTGTTGAGTGAACCAGTGAGTGAATGGCTTCAACAAACACATCTTTTTCACCCCCCATTTTTAATGGAGATAATTATCAAATATGGGCTGTCAAAATGAAGGCTCATTTGAGAGGTCTCAGTCTATGGCAATGGGTTGAAGATGAAAGACAGATACCTCCGCTCGGCGACAACCCTACTCTTAATCAAATCAAAGCTCATGAAGAAGAAGAGGCGAAAGCTCCCAAAGCTTTATCTCAGATTTATGCTGCTGTTTCTGAAACAGTTTTTACAAGAATTATGACTTGTGAAACTGCAAAGCAAGCTTGGGACACTCTCAAGGAAATTTATTAAGGGAGTGAAAGAACAAGGCAAATGCAAGTTTTGAATCTCAAAAGAGAATTTGAACTTTTGAGAATGAAGGAAACGGAAAGCATAGAAGATTACTCTGACAGACTTTTAACTGTAGTCAATAAAATCAGATTGGCTGGTGAGGAATTGCCTGATAGTAGAATTGTGGAGAAGGTGCTGGTAAGCTTGCCAGAAAGTTTTGAAGCCAAGATATCGTCTCTTGAAGATTCGAGAAATATTTCACAAATTTCTTTGTCTGAGTTGATGAATGCACTTAAGGCTCAAGAACAAAGGAGAGGATATAGGCAAGAGACGACGATCGAAGGTGCTTTTCAAGCTAATGACAAAAGGCAATTTCAGTCTAACAATAAAAACAACAAGAAAGGGTGGTCTAAGAAGGATAAGAGTGGAAACAGTGAAGTTGGTGACAAAGGAAAATTTCAGCCATGTGAACATTGCAAGAAGACAACACACCAGACTTGGCGTTGCTGGTTTAGGCCTAACGTTGTGTGCAGGAATTGCAGTCAAAAAGGACATGTGGAAAAGGTTTGCAAACATAAGAGACAAGAAGAATAGAAAGCTCAAGTAGCTGATCAGCCGCAGGAAGAGCAATTATTTATGGCAACCTGTTTTGTTGGAAAGACCTCCAGTGAACTATGGCTTATTGATAGTGGGTGTACCTGCCATATGTCCAGCAACAAATCAATATTCAAGGAGCTTGATGAATCATACATTTCTAAAGTCAGAATTGGAAATGGAGATTGTATTGATGTTAAAGGCAAAGGAGATGTTGGCATTAACACCAGCTCAGGTATAAAACTGATCAATAATGTTTTGTATGTACCGGAAATTAACCAAAATCTGTTGAGTGTTGGTCAGCTCTTGGAGAAAGGTTTTTCTTTAAACTTTAAAGACAAAGCTTGTGAGATTTTTGATCCTAAGGGACAAAGATTGTTCTCAGTGAAGATGAAAGGGAAAAGCTTCTCGTTGGATTGGGAGCAAGCAAATTCTTGTGCACATTCTAATCTTGTTGATCAGTCTCAACTTTGGCATAAAAGGCTGGGGCATTTTCATTATTCTGCTATCTCATTTATGCATAATAATGAGCTTGTGCAGGACTTGCCTACAGTGGAAGAAGGGACTGAAGTTTGTGAAGTGTGTCAGATGGGAAAGCAATCCAGATTGCCATTTCCACAAAATAAGGCCTGGAGAGCTACTAAAAAACTTCAGCTTATTCATACGGATGTGTGTGGTCCGATGAAGACTCAATCCTTAAATGGAAGAAGGTATTATATTGTGTTTATTGATGATTTTAGCAGAATGTGTTGGGTCTACTTTCTAAAATTTAAATCGGAAGTAGCTGATGTTTTTTGGAAGTTCAAAAATTGGATTGAGAATTAAAGTGATTTGAATATAAAGGTGATTAGATCAGATAATGGAACTGAGTATACATCTGAAAAATTTGCCAAGTTTTGTGAAGATGCAGGTATTGAGCATCAATTCACAGCAACTTACACCCCCCAACAAAATGGTGTAAGTGAGAGAAAAAATCGAACAATAATGGAGATGGCCAGGTGCTTGTTGCTCGAAAAAGAATTGCCAAGAGAGTTGTGGGCTGAAGCTGTCAATACTCAGTTTATCTACTGAATAGGCTGCCAACAAAAGCACTGGAGAAAAAGACGCCGTTTGAAGTATGGTTTGGTTACAAACCCTCAGTGCTGAATTTGAAGGTGTTTGGTTGCATATGTTTCACACATGTTCCTGATGTGAAAAGAGACAAATTAGACAAGAAGGCTGAAGCTGGAATTTTCATTGGTTACAGCAACATTACTAAGGGTTACAGAGTCTATCAACCTGTGACTAAGAAGATTATCATCAGTAGAGATGTTAAGTTTGACGAATAAGCTATTTGGAATTGGGAGAAGTCAGAAATAGAGCATAAAGAAGTCAAAGATGATTTTATTAAGTTCCAATTTTATGATGAATCAATTGATGATGCTTCGGTAAGGGGTACTAGATCACTCTCTGATATTTATGAAAATTGTAATGTTGTTGTGCATGAACCAACTGACTATAAAGATGCAGCAAGTGAACTCAAATGGGTTCAAGCAATGAAGGAGGAGCTTAGAATGATTGAGAAGAACCAGACATGGGTATTGGTGGATAAACCAAGTCACAAGAAGGCAATTGGAGTGAAGTGGGTGTTCAAGTTAAAGCTGAATCCAGACAGAACAATAAACAAGTACAAGGCCAGATTGGTGGTCAAGGGCTATGCCCAACAATTTGGTGTAGATTTTTCAGAAACTTTCACTCCAGTTGCTCGACTTGATACAATCAGAATGCTCTTAGCGTTTGCAGCCCAAAAAGAGTGGAAAATATTTCACTTGGATGTCAAATCTGCATTCCTAAATGGCTATTTAGAGGAGGAGATTTTCGTTGAGCAACCTGAAGGCTTTATTGTGGAAGGAGAAGAAGATAAAGTGTATATGTTGAAAAAGGCCTTGTATGGCCTCAAGCAAGCTCCAAGATCTTGGTATAGTAGAATCGATGAATACTTGTTGAAAAGTGGTTTCATGAAGAGTTTGAGTGAATCAACTCTGTACGTGAAGAAAGAAAATGAAGATTTGATTGTCATTTCTCTTTATGTTGATGATTTACTTGTGACAGGAAGCAGTGCAGCCATGGTACAAAAATTCAAGGAGAAAATGATGGTGGAGTTTGAGATGACTGACTTAGGGGAGATGTCATACTTTCTTGGAATGGAGGTTCAACAATCAGAAGATGGAATCTTCATTGGACAACAAAAGTATGCCAAAGAAGTGTTGAAGAAATTTAAAATGGATCTTTGCAAGCCAATGAGTACTCCTCTAATGCAAAATGATAAGCTAAGCAAAGATGATGGGGCTACGAAAGTTGATGAAGGATGGTATCGGAGTCTTATTGGTTGTTTGATGTACCTTACGACAACTAGGTCAGATCTTATGTTTGTTGTAAGTTTACTGTCCAGATTCATGCATTGTGCTAGTGAGTTGCATGAAATTAGTATTATGTTTAAGAAATCAACAGATCTGAAATTAGTTGGATTTTCTGATAGTGATCATGCAGGATCGTGTGATGATATGAGAAGCACCTCTGGATATGTGTTTAGTCTTGGTTCAGGCTGTTTTTCTTGGAGCTCAAAGAAACAAGATGTTGTGGCTCAATCTACAGCAGAAGCAGAGTATGTTGCAGCTGCAGGTGCTGTAAATCAAGCATTATGGCTGAGAAAGTTGCTGGAAGATTTGAAGCATACACAAGAAGGAGGAACAGAGATTTATGTTGGCAACCAAGCTGCTATAGCTATTTCTAACAATCATGTTTTTCATGGCAGAACCAAGCATTTTAAGATCAAATTTTATTTTCTTAGAGAAGTTCAAAAAAGCAAGGAAATTGCTTTAATATATTGCCGAAGTGATGATCAAGTTGCTGATATAATGACCAAGGCCTTGTCTAAGAAAAAGTTTGAGAACTTTAGAATGAAGATGGGAATCTGCACAAAAAGATGCAAGGAGGAGTGATAAGATTGCATCTTTCTGTTACAACAAATCAGTTGTAATAAAATCTGTTCAATTTAAATTTTAGTTTGAATAAGTCATTCTAGTTTAGATCAGTTTGTTATGATCAAGTTGAGTTCCTATTTTATAGCTTTTCCAGTTTCAATTTTATGTATAAATCCAAATTTTATCAATGATAAAGTATGACTGTTTTCAGTCTCTTGGTGTCTGTTTTCTGCACTCTCTCTTCAACAATTGGCCTTCTAACTTCAAATCAGTGAATTCTTAGCTCTTAAATTGACATTGCCATTTGCCTAAATAAAGTGAAGTGTGTTGTTAAATTCTTCTATTATTAGCTAGGGTCCTTGGACTAGACGCTGAATCTCTTTTAGGTTACTCCAAAGTGCTCTCCTTTACAAATTCAGGTTTGCTCCATAAATGAAAGTGACTGTAATTTTGTTGTTTTCCTAGATGTAGTCTACATCCAAATGCATTAACTAATTTGTTGCTTGCAGCTATTGAGTTCTCACTAGTTAGCTATCAAAACCCACATCTATCCTTCCATAATGATGGTGTTAGTGGTTGGAAAGTATTTTTCATTGTTCTCCCAGAAATTACCTTTAGTGAATCTGTCTAAGCTTAGTTTGGTTTTTAGGATATCAATCAAAGTCGGTTTATTCTCCAAGACAAAATCCTTTAGCATTTGTTGTTTGGAGGATTATTTATCCCTTTTAAATTATAGGATACTATTGACATACTTGGTTGAAATATTCTGGGCCTTTAAGCATATTCTTCCTTCTAGATTTTCTTTCCCTAATGAGTTTGAAGTTATCATATTGGTGTTGGGGACCTTCTAGAGTGTTTGTAAGAGCTTCCTACAACTATTTCCACCTATTTGTTGCCCCTAGTTAATGTATCTTCAACTTCAGTTTTTGTTTTTATGCTATCTTTCCCAAGGATTTCTAAACTTGGCTTTTTGATACGTAATTCCTATGACGCCTCATTATTAAGAGTACTTGACTCTCCTACTTCATGGTCCTTGCCTTCTTCTATGTTCTAGTAGTTATTTTCAGTAGGCCAAGACGAGGCAATATCCTGCTCCATGGTTTCTGAGTAGTCCCTTCTAGAAAATTTTTTCCCAGTAGCTTTCCATTGCTTTCCTTACTCATTGATATAAGACTTCTACTCTTACAACATTTTCAAACATAGTGTCACCTTCTCCAAGCCTTAGTATGGGAATGACAATGGGTAGCTCCTTTCCCGTGTCAATACTAATGCATAACCTGGCATATCCCACTCTACTACTAAGTGTGGTGTTAGAATCCATGCCTATTGTTTTTTTAATAAAGTTGGCCAGCATGTTGACCTCCCCTTAGTTGACCAATATTCTAGGGGGACTCCATGTAGATTAATATAAATGGGTAAATTAGAGAAGCATATTCTAAGAAATTAGAACTGCAAAAAGCGGTTTGGCTTGTACATGCCAAGGGTCTGCCCTTAATATTCCTTTAGCTTGGTTGACCTTCTCAAATTTGAAGAGTATTAGGTTTTCGACCTTAAGTAGAACTTCTCATAATTCTTTTTTTTTCACTATTTCAAGGGTGAACTTTTAGGGATGGAAAGGGGAGGCACTTGTCCAAAATAGAAAAAGTCAACAAGAGTTGATTTCCATCACCTGACACTAGGGTTTGAGGTTTGATTTCATGGTGAAGGTAATAGGTGAAAAGTCTTCTATTCTTTGCACACTTTCAAATATTCATAGGCTAACAAAGGAAAACATGGGGATTCAAAAATTTGGCAGAATTGCAGAAGAGAGAGAGTTTATGGGAAAGCAGGAGATGGCTAAATAGTAAAAGGAACAAAGGCACTTAAGCTATGCTAAAGGTTAGCAGAAAGGGTATGGCTGGAAAAATAGCATGAGGAGGAATACGAGCTTTATTATTAATAAAATTTACAAACTGTACCTTTACAAATTATAATTACAAAATTTCATAGTTTCCTCCCCTCTCGTAAACTAGCACAACTCATATTAACAAAAGAGTAAAATACAATTTAAAACGATAGTAATATTGGGTACTTCATTCGGTCATATGAACCAACACAAACTCACATTAAGAAGCGAGTATAATACAATAAAGACTATAACTAAGCAATTTGATATTAAATTACTCTCTTTTTGTTACAATTTATGGCTACAAACAATTGGACGTTTCTACTCCAATATAAGAACTCAAACTATTTATTTCCGTTGAATCCAAAACAAAAAAGCAAACATCTAATGATTTCTTGCATAATGAGAAATCTTATTATATGAGATAAACAAATGATCAATTACCTGATCAATAGTTAACATCTTTTTAGTAATATTATGATGCTAACACGTAACCTCTTTCTTAAGAAAATAGTTTTCGTGACATGAGACTTAACGACCGTAGAAAATCAATTGTGGGACTTTAAGGTGTTCCCAATGTCGATCACAAAACGGTATTTAACTTCTGCTTTGAGCAGACGCTCAAAGGCGGTGTTAACGTAGTCCATAGGTATGACCTCAATGTCCGCTGTGATGTTGTGTTTTGCTGCAAAATCAAACATCTCTTGTGTCTCTTTCATTCCTCCAGCAATGCTGCCAGCCACTGTCTTCCTCCCTGCCATTTTACACAACCATTTTGTGATCGTAAAACTTTGGTTGTATTAACATGCACAAAAACTAAACTAAACAATGCAAAGAATATAACATACCGAAGAGCAGAGGGAAGACAGGTAGTTCTAGTGGTTTGCTTTCTGGGATACCCACTAAAACCAGCTTTCCATGAGATTTGAGTAGACCCAGTAGTGGCAACAAAGGATGCACTGCTGATACTGTGTCAATTATACCATCCAGTGTTCCTATTGCACCCTACATGATCAACATGTAAGATATATAATTAAAAGATAACATACATATAAGAATTTCATTGGCCACGATTAATTAATTAACTTTTTGTTGCATAACTTTTTCAAATATTTTTGATTTTTTACGGACTCTCTTTTAACAGATTTATTAAAGTTGTATGATTAACACCTTGATAATAAAGTCTAAATTTAAGACTATTTAAGTTAAGTTTCTTTATCTCATAAATTTATATAAAAATAACTTTCGACAGGTTTAATTTAATTTGTACAATACATGCATACAAGAGAGTTAGTATCTTACCTGCATTTGATCTTGGTCATGGCTGATCAAAAACGAGTCAGCACCTAGACGCTCAATGGCTTCCTGTTTCTTATTGGGAGAGGTACTAATGACTGTCACCTTCACTCCCATTGCCTTGGCAAATTTGACGGCCATATGACCCAACCCGCCAAGCCCAACCACACCCAAGTGAGTTCCTGGTTTGTCCAGTCCATAGTATCTCAAGGGACTATACACTGTTATCCCTGCGCAGAGGAGAGGAGCACCTGCATCGAGAGGAACACTGTCGGGGATGCGAACAATGAAGTGTTCGTCAGTCACCATAATGTCGGAGAAGCCTCCGTGCGTGGTGGTTCCGTCATAGTACTTCCCATTGAATATGAATATCATTTCTGAGCAGTAATTCTCAAGATCATTTTTGCAGTAGTCGCATGAACGGCATGATCCAGCGAAGCATCCCACTCCCACTCTATCACCAACCTTGAACTTCTCTACCTTGTCTCCGACCTCTGTAACTACTCCTACAATCTCATGCCTGCAACCGAGTTTTGACATGTATGAATTCCAGACAAGAGATGTTATGACACAACATTGTACAAGCTATTTTATGGTTAGCAACGTAAAAATGACATGTAGGACCAGGCAAACCATACAGGTAAGACTTAAGAGCATGCATGCATAAGTTCTTGTAAGTGATCGAAAATGGAAAATACCCAGGGACCACGGGGAATGTACTAAAGCCAAAATCATTCTTGGACATGTGAAGGTCCGAGTGGCATACCCCACAATACAACACTTTAAATTTCACGTCGTTTTCTCCCGTTGCCCTGAAAATTTAGAACACAGGTCAATTCAAGTACTCGAAGAGGAGAGATTAAAGAAGAATATTTCTAATTTTAATCAAATGAATAATCAGGTAATGGACTCTTAGCCTACCTCCTGGAGAATTTGAACGGTGACAGGACACCGGATTGGTCTTTTGCTGCCCATCCAAAGGTTATTTGTGGATGTTCTTCCTCTGGCAATTTGGCAATCAACTTCCCCTCCATTTCTCTGCACCAATTAAGCAGCAGTCCTTAACTCTCAAGAATTGGTTTATGCGATAATAAAGCCAAGTTCAAGAATTGATTCGCAGGAATAATTGAAATGCTAGTTGCTGTATACTTGGTGATGCTTGTAAGGGGTTGTCCATGCATGTATATATATATACGGGTGATGGTACTCCAGTGACATATCTGCTGAGCTCAGAGAAGTAAAAGAGAAGTGATAGATCTCAAGAATACGTAAGTTCAACATAATCACAGTGAAAGCATAAATAAACTTCGACAAAATAAACTTAGATGAACATTTTTGACAACTAAGCTCATAGAGAATCAAGTTTGGTCAACCAAGGCGGTTAATTGAATAGTGTAATAGATCAACTTTTGTCCTACCTACTTATGTGAGCTCACCTGATACGTTAATACAAATAGGAACCCCGGACATCACACAAACGTTAATTGTCCCCACCAATCAAGTACGAGAAACAAATATTCTCTTAATTCTGGAAACTATGTCCAGGTGGAAATGATGACCAAATTGACTGGAGACGAGCATCCAAAGCAGGCCTTTGGATCGGCAGCTAGAGACAGATCTGGTGTCCTTTAACCATTTAAATTCTCCATCAAGTCCTCTAATCTTTCTCTATAATATTCATCGAGCTCGTTCATAGAGATCATACATTGAAATTGAAGTTCTTTCTTAACGAATTGGACTATACCACTTTGATAAGCTTTTAATAAGAAAATAAAAAACATTTGGAGAATCGTAATGTGCAAGCTCCCTTGCCTGATAAGAGCTGCGACAGTATTATATTTACAATAAATGTTTGTTAAGGGAACATTCCATAAGCAAAGAGAAATATGTCACGTAAATAATTCTGTTACTGAGCTTTTCCAATAGTGTCTTTATCACCCCCACTTAAGCATAGATGGTCTCCTACAATAAGCTTGGTCTTGAGATAAACAAATCGTGCTGCTGAAAAAGGTTTTATAAAGATGTTGGCAGTTTGTTCTTTAATTGGAATGTAGCATATTGAGAGGTCTCCGCAAGCTACTTTCTCTCTTACAAAGTGCACATCTATTTTTTTGTGCTTTGTCCGAGAGTGAAAAACAGGATTACTAGCTAAAGCTGCAGCTCCAATGTTATCACACCAAATCAGATGTGACCCTTTGAAAAAATAAACAGAGGTAAGGCTAGAATTTAACTTTTTGCCTCATCATTTATTGAACTACAGATGCCTTTACATAGGCAAGCTTACAAACGAAAGGAGAATAAAAGGAATAGAGAAGCATAAAAAATAACAAGGCAATAATAAGGAGAATTACAAAGCAGTGGGCTGGGAGAGAAAAGGTGGGCTTTATCCTGCTTCACTGATGGTTAGACGAGCTCAGAGCCCAGCTATAAATCCAAAAAGCAGAAAAACCTAATTACCAGAAATGTCTCCTTCGTCTTCCTTGTTTGAAAGTGTCACGACTCTGAGTGAGTCTCCATGGGAGGACGATAAAGCTCCTGGTGTGTGTACTTTTAATAGGGCCCCGTAAGTTGGAGTATGTACATCGTGTATACCCAGCTTAAGCAAGAGTGTCTCGAATGGGCCAGCTGTGAGTGAGAAGCGACTGAGAGCAAGTGAACGACCCCTTCTTAGACCCTGGTACGTATGAGATGACAGCTGATTTCTATGTGTTTGGTGCGTTTATGGAAGATGGGGTTTTCGTCAATATGGATGGTCGATTTGTTGTCACAATAGAGGTAAGATGCTCCTTTATGCATAAAGTCGAAGTCTTTGAGTAGCAGTTGTAGCAGCCAAGGGCCAGTAGTCTGCCTCTGAGGAACTATGGGAAATGGTGGCTTGCTTCTTTAATTTCCAAGAAATCAAGGCAGAATCAAGGAACACGTAAAATTCAGTGACCAATTTGTGAGAGTCCGAATATGTTACCCAGTCAAAGTCTGAGAAAGTGCGAAAGTGTGCTGAGGAGCTCTTCGAGAATAAAAGGCCTTGACCATGTGCCTTTTTTAGGTATCTTAACACATGGTTGGCGGCTTGTAGATGTTCCATGGTCAGCTTGTCAAAAAACTGGGATAATTGCTAGACAGGAAAGCTGATATCCAACCTTGTAATGGTAAGGTAAAGCAACTTTCCTATTAAGCTCTGATATCTGCTAACGTCTATGTAGGGTTCACCGAAGGCTGTCAAGCGCATGTTTGCAACCATCAATGTTGGAGCAAGTTTGCAGTGGAGAAAGCCAGAGTCCTCCAAGAGATCTAAGGTGTGTCTTCTTTGTGACAAATTAATGCCAATGGAGGATCACGCCAACTCTAATTCGAGAAAAAACTTTGCTAGTCCAAGATCCTTAATCTAGAAGGTACATTTAGAAATTTTTTCATTGTTTCAATTAGTGAAAGGTCAGTGCTTGATAGAAGAACATCGTCTACATAAATCAGTAGAATGATAAACTGACAACCTTGTCTTTTGTTGAACATGGCATGATCGGAGACGAATTGGGAGAAGTGGTCAAAAATCAGTGCGGACGTGAGCTTGGCATGCCACTGATGACTGGCCTACTTAAGTCCATACAAGTTTTTTTAAGTTTGCAGACCATCTTGGGATTAGATAGGAAAAGACTAGGTAGAGGCTTCATGTAGACCTCTTCATAGAGGTCTCTGCGGAGGAATGCACTGTTGATGCCTAGCTAGTGGAGATGGCAGCTTTGGGAGGTTGTGAAAGTAAGTAGAATTCGAATTGTGATGTGCTTTACAACTGGGGAGAAGGTTTCTGTGTAGTCCAACCCTACTTGTTGTGTAAAGCCTTGTGCTACCAATCTGCTATTGCAGCGATGAAGGGAGCCATCTTGATTATATTTAAGCTTATGCACCCACTTGCAATCGATGGTAGTCTTGCCTAGTGGTAAGTAGGTATGATCCTGTGTTTGATTTTTTTCAGAGCGTGTAATTATTCCTATATTGCATTCTGCCATTCGATATGTTTTATTACTTTAGTGTAAGCGTGGTTTGATTGGTAAGTATGTACCTTCATCATCTTTTGTGAGTGTATTTACTTGTGGTACCAAAGTCGGACTGGTCATAGGAACTTTTCCATTGTGCAATAATTCCTTCAATTGGTAGTACTCTTCCTGAGTCAGGTTGTTGTTACCACTCAGTTGTAGGCTTTTTTTTAATCTTCTGAGGTGTAGAGGGAGCTGTCTGAATAGTTGTTGAGGTGCATTTCAACTTGTTTGCAGTTCTGAATCTGGACCTGTAGGCATCTTTGGACTGGTAAGTAGTTGATTTATTTTTATTGGTTGCAAAGTTAGGAGGAAATCCATGTTTCCTATAACACTTATCTTCTATATGCCCTAGAAGCCCACAGTAACTACATACAGGTTTCTTTGTTGACTAAAATGTTTTTCTTGTATCTGTCTTGGTATAGAATGCTTGAGATTCATGGATATTTAAATGAGTGGCAGTGTGAGAATAAGAGGAAATTAGTTGTCTCTCATATTGTGCTACCGTAGAGAAAACTTTCTTAATGTCAGGTAAAAGTTCCATCAACATAATCTGAGATCGTACTGTAGTATAGGAGTCACTTAAGCCTTTCAAAAACCATATAACATTGTCATTCTCTTCGTATGACTTGATGATAGCCTGGACATCACATGTGCAATTGAGGTTGACCCCTACACCGGGGCAGTGGTCTTAGGTTGGAAAATTCATCCCAAAGCATTTTAAGGATTGTATAGTACTCCGATACTAAGAGATTTCCCTACTTTAATGAACAAATTTTTTCTTGAAGGTATGAAATAAGGAAAGAGTCTGCTTGAGCGAATCTATCTTGTAGGTCCTTCCATTCCTCAGCAGCAGAATCTCGCCAAATACCACTTTGGGCAATAGAATCACTTACATAATGCTTTAACCATGATAGCACCATTGTATTGCATCGTTCCCAATAAGCATATATAGGGTCATTTCTATTTGGCATAATGATATTACCATCAATAAATCTCAATTTATTTTTTGATAATAGTGTCATTCTCATTGACCTAGACCATGAATGGTAATTAGGTTTTGTCAATGGAGAGGACACTAGGATGAGAAATGGGTTTTCATTAGGATGAAGATAATATAGGGAAGATAGGTGGTCTTCTGGTCTAGCATGGTTTTGATTTTGATTACCAGTGATACTGGTTTAAGATGATCCTCTTGACATATTGAAGATGAGGAGGACCAAAAGGCACAAGGTGCACAACAACCAAAAGAAGAATTAAAAGAAGGCAAGAAGAATAAAAAGGGCTTAAAGGCTTAAAAACTAAAAGTATCAGTAGAGATGGATAGCCATTCTGGCTGAATGTAGGTATGCTTTAATAACATGAAAAAATAAACGGAGGTAAGACTGGAATTTAACTTTTTGCCTCATCATTTATTGAACTGTAGATGCCTTTATAGAGGCAAGCTTACAAATGAAAGGAGAATAAAAGGAATAGAGAAGCATCCAGAATAACAAGGCAATAATAAGGAGAATCACAAAGTAGTGGGCTTGAAAAGAAAAGGTGGGCCTTGTCTTGTTTAGCTAATCGTTAGATGAGCTCAGAGCCCAGCTATAAAACCAAAAAGTAGAAAACCCTAATTACTAGAAGTGTCTCCTTCATCTTCGTTGTTTAAGAGTGTCGTGACTCTGAGTGACTCTCCATGGGAGGACGATGAAGCTCCTGGTGTGTGTACTTTTAACATCCTTCAAGGTGAAAATTCTCTTTGAGCAATGATATTATCCATGCAACTTCAGCAGTAGTATGAGCTAAATCCTAGTACTCAGATTCGGTACTCAATCGAGCTACTACCTGTTGTTTTTTAGAGGACTAGGAAATTAAATTACCATCAAGATAGACACAGAAACCACCGGTGGATCTCTTGTCTTCCAGATCGTTCCCCCAGTTCGAATCCGAGAAGGCAATTAAGCGAAAGTGATGAACTAGATAAATGAAGAGGCCATGGAAAGCAGTACCTTTGAGATAATGTAGCAGACATTTGCAAACACACCAGTGAAACTCAGTTGGTTGTTGGAGAAGTTGACTGAGTTGATTGATCATATATGAGATTTCAGGGACGGTGAGACTGAGGTATTGCAAAGCACCAATTGGTATATAGGCCAATTGTGGGTCACAACTAGAGTAAGGATTATACAGATTGCACTAGGCTTAATAACAGGGCTATAGGTTTTAGCAAAATCAATACTAGGTGTTTAGGTAAATCCTTTTGCGACTAAACAAGCTTTATAACGGGCAATGTGTCAACAGCATGATATTTAATCCAAAAAACCCAATTGGAGATAATGATTTGTCAGTTAGGATGAGGAGGAAGTAAGGTCCAAGTGAAATTTTGTTGAAGGGCTTGAAACTCTTTAGTCATTGCCTGTTTCCAGTAAGAATTGGCAAGGGCTTCAACAATTATTTTAGGTTTAGAGGTAGGTGGATTAAGTTGAGTGGAGTAAAGTTTGGGCTTATGGATGACATATTTGGGTCTAGTTTGCATTGGGTGGGTATTAAGGGGTGGTGGGTAAATGATAGAAAGAGGAGGAGGTCCATCGAAGCATGGCTGAGTAATGAGTGGAGCTCCTAACTTATCGTATGAAAGCAAAGCCGAGGGGGAAAAGTCTGCCACAAAGTTCTCTGGTATGATTGCTTGAGGAGTAGAAGTTAAAGATGAAGATAGATGAACAAGAGGAAAGGGTGAAGGAGATGAAGCAACAGAGAATCTAGGAGGAGGGGAAAGGAAAGAGGAAGTGTATGGAAACTCAGATTCATCAAATCGAGCATAGGGAGTCATAGAAACATGACCAATAGGGGAAAGGCATTGATATCCTTTGTGATCGAAACTATAGCCGAGAAACAAGCATTTAGTGGTATGAAAGGAAAACTTATTTTTATTATAGGGACGGAGAAGAGGATAACATGAGCAACAAAAAACTCGAAGAAAGGAGTAATCAGGAAGATGATGAAATAATCACTAGTAAGGAGAAGAATTATTGAGAATGGGGGTAGGCATGCGGTTGATAAGATGTACAACAGTATCAAAGGCATGCCATCAAAAAGATACCAGAAGAGGGGCTTGTGTAAGGAAAGTGAGGCTCATTTTAATAAGATGTCGATGTTTGCGTTCAATTTGACCATTTTGGTGATGAATGTAAAGATATGGTAATTGATATCAAATGCTAAGAGAGGTCAGATATTTAACAAATGGGCGATATTCACCCCCAGTCAAATTAAATTGTTTTAATAGTGGTGTGAAATTGTCTTTCAACTTGAATCTTAAAGATAGAAAATACAGAAATAGCTTGAGACTTCTAATGTAAGGGAAAATTCCAAAGGAAGCGAGAGTATTCATAAAAAATAGAGATATAATATTGGTAGCCTTCAGGTGTAGGCACTAGGGAGGGTCCCTATAGATCAGTATGAAGAAGTTGTAGGGGAGCAGATGCTGTGAGTAGACAAAGATGTAGGTAGCATATGCATTTTACCATACTGACATGCAGAATAGAGAGTGTAATTCTCATTAACAAAAATCGTATTACAAATTTTGGATGATGTTCACATAATGGCAATGGTTGGATGTCCAAGCCGATGGTGCCATAAAGAGGAGGAAAGAGTAATGGAAAGAACGTAAGGAGAAGTCAATGAGGACTTAGAAAGAGATAGTTCATATAGGCCATTTTTAAGGGACCCTGTTGAAGAACTTTCTTCGTGATCTTGTCCTTCACAAAACAAGTGTTAGAATGAAATTCAATAACATAGTCAGTATCTCGTGTCAGTTTATTAAGCGACCGTTTCACTATAATAGGTTAAGCTGTTGTGTGAGGCCAACTTAATTGGTTTTATATATTCTCTAACACACCCCTCAAGTGAAAACTCTATGGGCTTACAGAGACCTATTTTACCTTGTGCTTAATTTAATTAGAATAGGTGGGTGGTAGGATTCGAACTCATGACCATTTGGTCATAGAGGCTCTGATACCATATTAAGTAACTGTTTCACCACAATAGTTTAAGTTGTTGTGTGAGGCCAACTCAATTGGTTTTATATATTCTCTAACACACCCCCTGGTTTTATATATTCTCTAACATTTATGGCTAAACTCACCATCGTCTGCATCTTGATAGCCCTTGCAACAACCTACCGCTGGCCATTGCACCACTGTAATATCAACAACACCTATCTTCACGGTTCCATCACCGAAGAACTGTATATCCATCCTCCCCAAGGGTACTCCAAAGCTACTACCAATTAGGTTTGTCGTCTACGTAAATCCTTATATGGCCTCAAACAAGCCGGTCGACAATGGAATCAAAAACTCATGTCCAAGCTACGGTCTTATAGGTTTGTCGACTTTTATTATAATGAATTATTTTATATTTCAAATTAAGCATTGTATTAGAATTTATTTGCAAATAATATTATGTATTTTAAACATTAAAAATGATGAAATTGAATTTTAATTTTAGGACATTTATATAATTTTACTCCTATTCCTTTCATGAGACCAAAATTTTTAAAATGTTTATGTTACTGCATAGGTGGATGAGGTCAATTGTTCTAATTATGATCTTTTAAAGTTTTGATTTTTTATATTTATGAAATGATTTATATTTGATATTTAGTTCTTGATAGTTTGGATTGTGATGTCATGAGACTTATCAATCCCATATATTGTTAAAACTAGACATGTTTTGTTAAATAATGAATTTATTGAAAATATGATAATATAATAGTTTTTTTTAATTTTATGATAACGTTTGAGTATTTGAATTTTATTATTAGATGATATTCTATAATAAACTTGATAAAAATAATTTGGACTTGAGATGTAACACCTTTGAAATAAGTTGAATTTATAAATTTCATACTATCCCAATTAAAGTCTAAAGCAAATATCTTTAAGAGGACATAATTTTAGATGGTATTAATTTTTTATTTAGTTATATTAATGTTCAAAAATAATAAATACTTAAAAATTAAGTTAAACTACATACTATTAAATGGGTCAAAACTAAGATATATTATGCAAAAAAATTGTTGAGATATAAAACACTAAGATGTGTTATTAGTAAAATAAAGTGAGAAACACAACTAGTTAAGAAAAACTTTCCATTGAAGTCGTTCAACAATAGCTTATGAGTACAGGACTAACTCGTCGATAATGGTTGATAATAATTATTAAAAGACTAAAATAGTTTGATTGATTTAACCGTAAAAACTTTAAATTATTTAATTTTTTAGTTCGATAAATTGAATTTTACTTTTCAGTTCAATTTATTTTAATAACTCTTGTTATTAAAAACATATCAATTTGTTAACTAATCAGTCAAATTTTATTAGAGATATTAAAAGGGCTCGGGCTCAGCCAAATCGGGATTGACCAAGCCTTGAGCCAGATTTTTTCAGCCTAACCAAGCTCTAGGCTACTGGAGGACTGACTAGTAAAGGCAAAACGACATTGTTTTGTCTTTTTAAAATAATAATAATAAATCAGCCTTGGCTCGGGCCATTAGCCTCGAGTTTGGTTGGACTTCATCCATTGCAATTCTTAATTATTATTAATAAATGATCTTATAAATTAAAATTAATTCATTAATTTTTATTTAACAATTTTTTCAATTAATTTTTTAAAATAGGAAAGATATCTTTTAATCATATTTTAAATTCTTTACTTTTATTCATTCTTTTTTTTAGTAAAAAATGGAATTAATAAAGGAGTCAGTATGTTATAAAGCAAAAAAGATGATCATGGGGATACCCGATTACATGAATAGAGCAACATGTATAGGCTAACTAACAATCGGATAATAAGATGAAGACATTTATACGATGCATATAATAAATTAAGTAGGGAACAAGTGAGATATATTATGGGAAATGAATAAAATGCTTTTGTAACTAAAACTTTCAATTACGAGTGTAGGGAGCCGTATAATAGGTTGCTAATCCATAACCGGAAGCTTGAGCATAAGCCTTGAATGAATAGCTCGAACTTAGTAACAAAGAGAGGAGTATCAAAACAAAAATGGAACTCTGAAGTTGCAATGCCATGGTTTTCGAGTTGTGCCTTGCTTTTCTCTGCCTTTACAATTGATGATAATTGTTTGTTTTGTTAAATATGAGAATATATAAGTACTGCTACTTACAGCATAAAGCTAGGTGACGAAATCGAAGTGTCTTACAGAAGCTTATATAACAAGACCATATGTATATATAGGATCTCTTTGACGAAACGAAACATCTAACAGCATATAAGAAAGATAGCAAAGTTTCTTTGGATTTCCCCCACCGTCCCCTCACCATTTCTGTCCTCTTTTGCTTCACTACTGATCATCCAACCCTTTTATTTTGCAAAATATGGACGGACAGAAAATATAAAATTCTTATTCTATATATCTATCATTTTCTAGGAATAAAACTCATTAGTTTTTGCTGTTTCCTTTGATACTTAGTTAATACAGATTAAAGCAAACGAAGGCAATTTAACTAATTCTAAGTTTGTAATTTTTTTTTGCTAAAAACTTAAGTTTATGCCATTTCTCTAATTTTTTGAAAGAACATAAAATATTAAATTTCTCATGCAGATATGACAATAAAAGAGTGATGCAGGTTAAAGAGTAAGTAAGTACAACTGGCACGTGAAAAAATTATGTATATAAAATTACAATAAATAAATAAATAAAAATAAAAATAAAATATAACTCGACTTTTAAAATTAAAATATAATGAAATATATCATCTCTTTATCTGTAGAAAAATACCAACACCCAGATGATAAGAGAACAATTAAACATCAAAAAACTCGACTTTGACTCAACGTGTAGAAACATAAAACGTCTGAAACCATAAGATCATTAAACATAAAAATTCAATTTTGACATAAACTCAACAATATCAGATGCAAAGAGATCGATATAATCAAACTCAAAAAGCATTAATCACTAA
>JANSVB020000443.1:2071755-2099359 GCA_025504935.2 Erythroxylum haughtii | reverse complement strand
CTTGACTTTCAATGATAAAGATATCCTTTATGTTTCAATTAGTCAATTCTTTAATATGTACCACCTTTAAATCAATATTGCTCACTATTGATCCTGAGATGTTCGTTTTATATGATTGTTTTAATATATCCCGCTTTCTAAACACTATATCTTTAAATAATTAGCAACTAAATGGAGAGAAGATTATTATTTTCCTTTGAACAATTTTTAATAGTTCCATCACTTAAAAACAAGTAACCAAGAACATCTAAACTCTTTGTCACTGCAGAATTTTCACCAAGACAAATAACTTTAACATAAATCAATAGAAAATATAAATAACAAACAACAACGTGGATAGCAATTCACGATAGATAAATTAGCATTGACTTTTCCCACATAAAGCACAAATAAGTATTCATAACTAAACAACTTCAGTTTCTCAAGATGGTCACAAACCGTAGGTTCATAAATGTTCAATGTTGGACTTCTTTGTTTGTGTGTTAACATCATAAAGATTTATGTTTTCACATTGCAACTTATAACATGGAATAAAAGTTGGGACTTATATGGGATAGATTTGTAATTTTACTAGCTAAGATCTTATTGATTATTACTTGGTTGTAGAAACTCATTTGTTGGCAGTATTTCCATTTTCAAGGAGATTGAAGAGAAGCTTTAGTAGGTATTTAAATGATATTCATTTCCCTTCATTTTTGAAAATGTCAACAATGATTTTTCATACATTTTAATCGAATTTGTATTTATTTTTATATTTTGCATCGTAGTCATTTTGCATCTTTTTACTTCATTGAAAATAGAACTTTTATTATGTATGTGAAATGTATGCTTTAATATTAATTCTTAATAATTATCACTTACTAATATAAATATTGCCTCCTAATAGAACCAAATACAAGAAAGCATTCAGTAACAATCTCAGCACGAATAACTTGTTGATAAGAGTTAGACATATCTTGATGCAGTGAGTGGTAAGGACCATCGTGGAAGGATCTTCAAATTAGATTCATTTGTGAACACATGTTATTAAAATTATGCATTAATCATAAAATCATGAAATAAAATTTAATGTCGGGATTTTTTAAAAAAACTTTTAATTTTTTTACCGACAGAAAATAAAATTCCGTCAGTAAAATGCACAATATTTACCAACGGAATACCATAAACTGTCGGTAAAATGTATGATATTTACCGACTGTTACTCCTTGTTCTGTCAGTAATTAAGGATTTTCTGAGCTATGGTTTACTGACGGTCAATCATAACCGTCGGAATATCACCGACGAAATAACGTACCATCGGAAAATATTCTGACAGAATTTTTAGGTCTGTAGGTAAATTTATCGACGGATTTGCTCTGAACTGTCGATAAATTTACCGATGATCGTATCCATCCGTCGATTATTTACTGAAATTTACCTATGGCCGTTTTCATGACGTCGCTTGATTCAGTCGCTAATTTATATTACCGACGGAATACAAATATTTTCTGTCGGTTCTTGTAGGGATGATAGGATTCTAATTTCTTTATGATTTATGATGGCAATTAATGTTTATAACTTCTAAGTACTGGTGGTCTATTTAGGATACAACAGTGACTATGGATTGTATAACTGATACAATACCAGTAGTTCACGAACTCTTCTCACTCTCAAATTAACTGCAAGCTCATGGAAAGCTGGCTTTTAGCGGGCGTACTTGAAAAGCGACTTGACCTACCAATCTTGCCTAATGTTGTACCAATTATAGCTGTTGTTTCGCTTCTGTATTAAAGTTGATAGGATTGTTGTGGGAATGACATGCATAGGGGTCAGGGAGGAAAATGGTGGCCGGTAGCATTGTTGGTGGAACGAAAGAGGCACTAGAGCTCATGTTTTGGCTTGATTCTTACCCATTTATATGTTGTCATTTCCACTTATATAAGTATGTTTATGTTGATAATGAGTTCGACTAGGCCTGGACTACTTAAAAATTAAGCAAAACAAAAAAAACAAATACAGTTTTAAGTTTAACCAAGATAAAATATTTAAGTCTAACTTGGAATTTAAATGTAGTTAAATATAATTTAATTTGTTAATTTTGCTTCATACGAAATTTATTAAATTCAATCAATTTGGTGAGTTAAAAAAACCGAATTAATATGTTAACTTCAACCTATTTTGAGCTAATTTATCTTCTCTATAGAGTTGTTTGAAGTTTGAGAGAACTTTTTTTAAAAAAAAAGTAATCACGAATTTGCTTAACATGAGAGCATCTACATGGACATTAACTTAGCGGTCTTATATAAACTATATTTAAATAAATAAAGACTTTTAAGTGATATCTTAGTCTGTATTGACAATAACTTTCTAATTAACATATTATACATAATCCATGATGGATTGAATGTGGTGTGGAGGAAACCGGTGTGGGATTGGTGAAATGAAGAAAGGGAACCGAGTGGTTAGAAGAGATGGAGAGGCCCGTGAGGATGTGAGAAAATACTGTAACGTATGGTTTCATGCATGCAAGGGACAGAAGCCAGAGGGATATTGAAGTTCTTATATATAAATGAACTTGTTTTTTGTGTTAACTTCTTTGGTTGGGTACTCTCTCACGGGAATCAACCCACCACCTCTCTTGTGTGTCTTTCTCTATATATGTATACTTAATGTGCCTGTGCATATAAGGTAATATTATGCCTTCTTTAGAGATTACCCATCTAGACGACCTGGCCGGTTCGCCTAGGAATGGCAAGTTAGTGCACGAGTTTCCATGTTTCTTCTACATGTGTGCAAACTAATTGGTATAGTTCTTTTAATGCCCAGCGAATATACTCTCAAAAAGCACAATAATAGTATATTAATATGACTAATCAAACAGTTAAATTTAAGGTCCTGACTCCGTCTAATTTATTAATAACAAATTTTAGCAATTGAGTGTACTTACATCAATTAATGCATTATTTATAAGTGAATTTCTAAATTTTTTAGGGAATCAACCTAATTAATCAATAATAAACAAAAATTACAAACAGATGCATCCTCATTATTTAAGAAAATAAGTTATTAATTAACAAAAATAGGAATTTAGTACTAATCTAGAATTTTTATCAAATTAAGGTTACTTAATTAGGAGGATTTTAATAAAAACAACTTAACCTAAATAATTAATGCTATAGAATAATTATTTTAATTCCATAACATATATAAAATTTATTACTGGGGTTCATTATATTATGTGACAGTCACCTGATAGATTAATCTTTCAACATATTTAATTTTTTTATTAAATTGGAGTTTATTTTAAAAATATTATAATTGAAATTAAATACTCTGAAATTTTAGAGAGAAAGTTGATTTTTTAATAAAAATTTCAACACTTTTTTGTTTAATATGATATGAACAGCCTCTCACGACTGGCTTGGTGCTGGATGAGAAGTAGAGCGATCTTACCTATCATATTTTTCATATTATTATCTTACTTAAAATAGTGAATTTCGAAATAAATTAAGATTTTGTAATAGAGCTCATAAGTACAACAACAAATTCGCAATAATTTATGAATATATATATATATATATATCCAAGTACGTACAGTAGCACAAAGCCTTCAAGTAGACATTTCCACTGCATCTGTGGTCATAATAACTTCAAAATTAATATGGTGGCTAGAAAAATAAAGTCTTATAAATAGTTGGAACAAAAGGACACTAAATATTTAAGATTTTCCACGAAAAAAAATGCAAAGAAAATCAAAATACAAGTACCAATTGCCTGTGCCTCCATATCTTTCTTTGGGTGAGAAAGGAAAGTAGTAAATTGGACCTCTGAGTTCTCAGTCTCAGAATTCTCGCAGACGTTACATATATATGTCTCTCAGTCCTTGCTTGAAGACAACTGAGGAAGAGAAGTGACCCCTACCGTTTAAAAAACCCACTGAGAGAGAGTGCAGTAGAAGTACTGTACTGGCTGTGAAGGGTATCTTTGCAGGATTAAGGGGTCTCTCTTTTAAGTTTGTACGTTCTTTTGCATCTGCATCGATCTCCGAAACTTTAGCTCTGAGTCATAATACAATGACCCATGGGCTGGTCTGTAATTAACTCTGCCTTCTAACAGGTACTCGATGGAATTCTCTTGCTCTACCGAGTTGGTCATTAGTACATCATTATTGTCCGAAATTAAAGTTTGTGTTTGTACATGTTATAATAATGGCGGGCAGCGCATTATTACAGCTAAGCTTCTAAGCTTCGACAACTTTCCTCTTTGTTCTTCATTTACTAATGTTGTGTATGTGTAATCTTAAAATCTTGTACTAAATACTCTCTAATAATCTGAGGTGGGACACGATTAATATACGGGAGAGTTCAAATACTGTATTTTATGAGAGCAGATTGTGAAAAAATACATGAATATATCTACACTTGTGTTCTTCTTTTAAAATAAAATTGAAGAAACATTAAAATACATTATTTGAAACAACAAATGATTTTAATTAGAGACGTAAAAAATTATGTTAAAAATGTGAGGACCGTAAGAGTATTCTATATTGACTAAATATGAAATTATTAAAGGGTTATACATAGTAAGAACCAACTATCCAAATGACTAGTTCTATTCATTTTGACAATGGTTGACCCAAGCTCAATTATTGTTAGTGAACTCTAGACTCTGTCCATATTAAAAATTCTAATATGATATCTAAGCAGGTTTAGTTCGGATTATTAATTTCCTGATTATCTGTATGGATTTTCAATCCCAGCTATCCGATTTGGTTACCATTGTATTTATTTCAAGTGACAATTAAATGTCTAGTCCTAGTTACACCTGAGGAGGAGTGTTGTAGTATCTCATATTGACCAAACATGAAATTGTTAAAAGGTTTATAAATGATAAGGGCTAATTATCCAAATAACTAATTCTGATCATTTTAACAACGGTCGACCCAAGCTTAAATAATTATTATTAGTGGACTCTACACTCTGATCATATTAAAAATTATAATAAGGACAACACCTTTTTAATAAAGGGTTGCCCAAGTGTACAAAATTCCCCTTTGTAAGAATCGGAAAAGGATCACTAATTGTACAAAACCTTTCTTTTATATTTTACAAAGAGATCGTTCCCGTTATTTGAACTCGTATCCTTCCGGTCATAAACAAGTAGTCTTACCAATTTTCTTAAGACTACCTTCTGAGGACAACAACTTTGTAATGCAATATCAAAATAATTTTAGTTATACTATATTAAAGTGTATGCATAAATTGATGTAACCTCATTTTTATTATTTAAAAATAATCCTAGCAGTGTAGCTATATTATCCACTTGTGTTCTTATTTTTTATATATTAATGTTATTGAATATTTCTTAACATATATACATTTATATATCTATAAACACATAGGCTCATCTTTGGGAAAGCAATAAAATGCTACATATTAAATAATTTTTCAGTATAATGTAATAATTTACTAATTATTACATTTGCTACCACTTGAGCTACTTCTAAGAGACATCTGCTTCTTCTTTTTGTCTACAATTATAAAAATATAGAAATTTTAACAGGGTCTGGAACACCATTATCATTGCTTCTGTTCTCTGTTGTGAGAGATGTGGATTTATTATTAGATAAGGGAAGCAACTTTACAACGAAAAGAAAGAATAAAGGAAGGAAATAAAACGTGTGAGTTATTATTATAGATACGGGGAAGGGAGAGGTAACAGCGACGTAACATGGGAAGGAATAGACAAAGTTGGAATGAATTGCAGACCTTCACTGCAGCTCCTGCCTCCCTCTTCCTACTACTCATTCATTATCAGAGAAATGAAACCTCCATCACCTATCTTCTGCTAGATCGCCTGCTGATCCTGTCTTATTTCACTTTCTGCTTCTCTGATTTTTCACTTCTTCTAATCTTGTACACCATCAAATCACATCCATCGTTTTTGACTTATCTGTTCGCATAAAACTTCTTTTGGATTTTAAGCGGAATAACCAGAATGGAGTTTCTTAGGATACATGCATTGATGTATATGGCAGTATATCCTTTTTTTTTCAGTTTAAAAATATGTAAACAATTATTTATATTTACTCACTTGTAAGATTTTGGATATAGTGAATAAAGAAGCACATATTGTATGGTTTATAAAAATGTATGATTTTTTTGTAAATTGAAAATATTTAAAAATTAATTAAACTTATCTTTGTTATTAAAAGATTGGTTATCAATCAATTTTAATTTAAAATATTGATTAAATATAAGGAAAATTTAATTCATGATCTATGTATCATTTTAAAATCTTTACAAAAAATAAAAATAGGCTCACGAATTAAACAATTTTTTATTATTTGATGGTAAATATTTATGCAAATTTGAATGGATTGTAATCCTTTATTCTAACTCCTAATAAAGAATTTTAGCTTAGTTATATTGGATTTTAGAGTAAAAGATATAGAGATTATCTCGTACGGATGACAGTGGGTCGGCCCATGGTCAACCCCACCAATTTCTTTAAATAATTTTTTAATTAAAAGTGTAAAACAATGTTTTTTAATTAGGTCTGAAATTAGGTTACTCAGGCACAGGTTAGCTCGAGATCTAACTATTTTAAGCAAAATGTTATCGTTTGGTTTAAAATAATTGAGTCTCGAGTTAGCCTGAGTCTGTGTCTAACTTATGGGACAACTCATTAAAAACACTTTGGGACAACTCATTAAAAACACTTGAATCTAAGTACATGAGCCACCCATTTCCATCCTTATTCTCTTGTGGTTTAATTAACTTTAAAAAAACATAATTTTAAGATTTATTTTAATAAAATTTTTAACTTTTATAAAACTATCTTTAGATTTTGGTTAAGAATAATAATTAAGCACATGTGCATGACTAGCTTACAAGGACTAATTTAATGTTGTTGATATAATAACTTTCTTATATTCGATTTGAATAAATTAAAATTAATAATTTAAAATAATTATAATAAATTATTAATTTATATTATATTTAATTAATTCATGTTTAAATAAAAAATTGAATTGAATCGTTATGTTATAAACATTTGATTGGTCTGTTTATGTTACATATCTTTTGTTGTTACATTTTTAAAGAAAATTTTTAGAAAATTAATAATTAATAATTAGAAGCTATTTTTAATTCATTAAACCACATAACAGGCATGTGTTTTTACCCTGAAACTTACTGTCAAAGTTAAGCTACGGTTCACAATCACACCTTCCATGCAATTATTAGGATTGGGAAAATTAACTCCTCATCATTGTTTTTTAAGTGTCATCTTTTACTCATTTCATATTTAACCAACGATGCCCTAAATTCAACACAACTATTGTCCATCTCATCAAGTTTCTTTTTTTCCTTCTCTTAGTTTAGGTATGAAAAGAGATGAAACAAGAAATAATTGTTTGACCACTTTTTGATGATTCCTATTTGTCTTTTCTTTTTCAATCTTAAGAAATTTGAATTGTTACATCATTGGAAAAACATGATTATATCAATTTAATTACATCTAAATTTTTATTAGTATAAACATAAGTACATAACTGTTATTTTAGTTAAATTATAATTAATATTACTTATGTATATCATAAAGTAACACTACCTTCTCTTGGGAACAAGATCCTCTGTCTAATATTACCTTGTCTTATTATGTCTCATGAAATCTTAACCATTCATTTTGTGGGACTCACGCGGGATCTACATAAAATTCACATAAATAAACGGCTGAGATTCATTGGATACAATAAAACATCGTTATATTGGACAGAAGATCTAAACTCCTTCTCTTGAGAAGTCCCTCGATCGAGACATGCTAATATCCAATCCTTTCTACAAGGAATAACTATGAAGAACATTTTATAACCAATGGTCTCAATGTGTATCTCTATACAACCATAGCCCAGTTTCAAACCCTCCACTCATGTTCTCTCCTAACAAGTCTATCTATATATGCCGACCAAATTTTTCTAGTGAGATCTTGCCCATTGTCTCCGTGTCTGTCTGTCTCTCTCCCTCTCTCTCTCTCTCTCTCTTTCTCTATCTATCTTGATGAATATCACAAGACCGCCCCATCAAAACCATCTTCCACAACTCTCAACCTCATGCATGAAACCATTCAATTGATCGTATATCAGTAATCCCTCAACCTCAAGAATTCAGCTGCATCATCCAAGATGTCCCACAACAATCCTCAGCCAAAACAACCCGCCTCCAAAGATGTCGACAACCAAACCTCCGGCAACAGGAAACCCACGGCTTCACGCCCCCAAGAACAAGCCTTGAAGTGTCCAAGATGTGACTCTCCTAACACCAAGTTCTGTTACTACAACAATTATAGTCTTACACAGCCAAGACATTTCTGCAAGACCTGTAGAAGATACTGGACTAAAGGTGGAGCCTTGCGCAACGTTCCGATCGGCGGCGGCTGCCGGAAGAGTAAGAAGATTAAGTCCTCTTCCCGGCTCCCCGGTGACTCGAAAGACTCCAGTGGGTCATCGGATATCGGTGGGTTCAATTTCTTTAGGGGTTTATCGCCAGCCGTGGACTTTAACCTTGGTGGGTTATCATTTCCTAGGCTAAACTCTCCCCCGAGTGGCATGTTCAACCAGTTCTTACCATTTGGGGATATTTCGGCTACTTCTCCTGGAGCCACTAGTGTGACTAGTCCTTCTTGTTTCAGTCTTGATCATCATCCATCTGCCAGCTCCGGCGGTCCTATGATGGGGTTTAGTTTCCCACTCCCTAACGTTACTAGTGGATTTACTGGTGCAGTTCAAGACATGAACGGTGGTGGGGGTTCCATGAATGTTCACTCTAGCCTCGCCTCGTCTATCGAGTCCTTGAGTTCATTAAACCAAGATTTGCACTGGAAGTTACAGCAACAAAGATTGGCTATGCTTTTCGGTGAAGAGAGCAGCCAGAAAGAGAACAGTATTACAATTTCTTCAGTTGATGAAGGAAACCAGACACAGAAGCTACAACCCATATTGTTTCAAAACCTCGAAATTTCAAAACCAGAAACGTTCGGTGGTGTCGGTAATGCAAGAAAACATGCCCCTACTGGCCGTGATACAGCAGCAACGGAGTGGTTCTTTGGTAATTCTTATGGTGAAGTTACTGCAACCCCAACTAACAGTAACAGCAACGGCAACGATCAAAACGCAAGCAACTGGAATGGGGTTCAAACGTGGGGTGATTTGCAATACAACGGTTTACCCTAGAAAACGACCACTAGCATCAAAGAGGTAGAAAAAGGGAAAAATGAGGATATATATTATCCCCCGCAAAACAAATTAGGTATATGTTTGTTCTTAATTATGTGACGAACTTGTAAAAGTTGGGAAAAAGAGACAGTTCTTTTCTCTTTTTTTCTTTTCAATTATCTTCTTTTGTAACTCAAGTAAAATGCTTAACAATTAACAGATCTTACCTTTGGTATAATAGCTGGTTCAGACATGTATAATTATTACTTATCTATCTGCTCTCATGTTTTCATTCGTCTCTTCCAGCAATCCTGACCTAATTTCTGATAAAAAATGGAGGTGGCCATCTGGGTTTTTCTTCTTCCAGTTCATAATTTTTTCCACGTAACTTATCGTTGGTCTCTATCTTATCAATCTCTTTGGGATCAGTGATGAAACTGTTATCAAGTGAAAACATATGGTGATATCTTTGATTTGTTTTATGTTGAGTCACTGTCCGGAACTCTCACTGTCTGTCTCAGTAATGTGTCGCTCTTTCTTCTATCAGAGAAACTGAGCTTCAGGCTCCTCAGCTACTGAACATACAATGTCAATCTATGATAGACCACAGTGACAGTCGTAGCTTAATTCACAAGGGTCCTGTAACTGTTAAGCTTTAGCCCCACATAATAGCTCTGCAATGTTAAAGAGCTATAGGCTTAAGTAGTAGCTACAGCCTGCTTGTCCTTTTATCTATGTATCTGTCTTTACCCTTTCTCTCTTATTTTCTTCTCTACATCATCAAAGCTAACTGTTCCTGCCTAGGGCTCTTTGTAATAATTAGTTCCATGGTGTGATTTGGTGGTGTCTGAAAAAGTGGTGGTTTGAAAGTGTAATGAATGATAGTATACCACTGTCAAACATTTGAACAAATGAATAATAGAGAATTTGAAAAAGAAGAGATTGGCATGCATCTGAAAAGGGCTTTCTTTTTAGGGTTTAGTTGTATTCTGTATCAAAAACATTGTCTTTCTTCAGCTTTTAATTAAGGATGACCAAATCATTCTCGGTGTGTTATCTTGTGTTTAAATGGTAAATTAAGAGTGACATAAACATAATCATGAGAAAATAGAATTGTAATTACGATTGTGAATCATAATTTAAAACCCTAATTTAAACCATGAACCCAAATGTGATATTATAACTTTTTATTTGATTTATAAGTATTGAAGTAGTGGAGAGATCGATCTAACATGGGTTGAACAAAAGAGTAGAGTTAAGCACCCCTATGATAGTCACTGTTTCATTTTATTAGGTATATAAATTCTCACATCAAATCTCAATATTAGAGTTAAGACATCATGAATATATCCCTGCGAGACTTATTTCATCCATTACAGTTTGGTTTCTTTATTTTTGAAATAGAGTTGTGTGTATCCATTCCCATACCACAAAAGAAAACCAATTAACTAAATATATCTGGTTGTTCTAGTAACTTTTAAAATTAGAACAATCTCTAATAGTTAGGCATAAAGTTCCGTATTAGTGGAACTCTCTAAATACCGCGAATCAGTAAGATTTTTACTAAATTATTGTCGTTGAAAATAACATCATAACATCAACAAACTATCCTTATTTTTACTGAGTTTTTAATAGTTTTTAAATCAAAGAACAACCCAATGCAATTTGAGATTTACCATTTTCTTTGATTGACATTATGTTTGGTGTTTTATATATGATAATAAGTATACAAGTTAAGAGTTTAAGTTGCAATTTTTCTTATACAAACATGGATATATAGCTTTCTTTTGGGGCTGTCTATGTTCTCCGTAATATTCCATGTAGGGCAGGGTTGTCCTGAAGAGCTAGGGACACTCATCTTGGAAACGAGGAGCTTTCCCAATGAAGTTATTTTATACTTGTTAAAAAAGCCAGGAAATCATTTTTTATTCCTTCAAACATATACATATGACTATGGTAATCGTCTTTTAATCTTATATATTTATGTGTGTGTGTGGACAAAACCACTGGTAAGGAAGTGATGGAGAAGATGAGGGTTGTTGCGTGATTAACGTGAACGGGACTTTTTGGCACTTATGATATGGAAAGCTTTTGTTTCGGCTGGTTTTGTGTGGCTGTTCTTAACTGTCATTTCTTTCACCAACTTATAATCTACGAGAAGCTCATGACACACCCCCAATGTTCAGATTCTGTACGCTACCAAAAATGAAGTCGGATTCATATTTTTTTTTTTTGGTAAATAAAAGAGCTAACAACTAGTTAGAGCTAATAACAGGATTAATGTGCCGGGTGTGACTAACACCCATACGATCATCATTGAGAGTTGGCACTATAACTTCCGGGGGCTGTTGAAAAACTACCATACTCAAAGACACCTCAGGTCTGATCCCAACCATAGCATCAGCTGTAGCGTTTCCTTCTTTAAAAACGTGATAAAGCTCGACTTGCCAACTGCGTGACATGAGCACTTGTTTTTTAAGGTGTATATAGTTTTTTTAATTACAATTTCATATTAACTAATAGCACTTGTTTTCATTTAAAAGGTTTTTAATTAAAGAGATTAAATGTAAGAACGAACCATGCAATAATTAACAACACAAATAGATGGAATGATTCCAATTGTAAGTATCTATATACAACTGTTAAAGAGACAACATTGCCATCATCACATATGTATATATAACGTATGTGTCTGTCTGAAATCAGGGGCTTGAGGTTTTGTAATGTAGTGAAAGTGGATTGAATAACCCTAAAACGAGTAAACGAGGAAATTGCTTTCACTTTCCAATTCCATCACCCCTTTTCGGCTAGTGTTCTTGGGATCCAAAAATCAAAAAGAAAACAAAAACAAAAACCAAAACATCCCCCACACCTTCCACCAAACCCCACCCACAGACCTCATCATTTCGGTTTTTAGCCTCTAGTGCAACCAGTTCCTGATTTCTTCTGGTTTGAAACTGATCAATTTCATCAGTTATGTGCAATTAGGCCAGGTGTTAATAGAGATGATCTTTTTTTTTCTAAGCTTACCACGATCTGATCCGAATTTAACCGGTTCAATCGATTTAATAAGTTTTAAAACAAAATTAAGCTTTTTTTTAATTTTCTAATTGTATCGGCACGAATTTTAAATATATTAAATAAAACATAATTTTGAATAAAACATTATTATTTTTTAAAATTAAAATTAATCGAATTTAAACAAATTCAGATGTTATTGATGTGATTATTTTTAAAATTAAAAATAATCAAATTAATCCGAGTCTTAATTAGACTAAATCTTTTTATATCCTAAAATTTTCAGTTGGTAATTAATAAATATTAATAATAATTTATAAGTAATATGTTTTAAACCAAGAAAAGGGAAAACAGTGACTAATTTGTCTATTAGCAACGCCTTGTTTCTGACTATCGTATTAAAAGCAGGCTTTAACCGAAGGAAGCCTGAGCCACAGTCCAACTCCAGATTAAACAATGGACATAGACAGAGATCCACAGTATAAGGTCAAATTTTTCTTGTTTTTTTTGCATTAATTTTTATTTTATTTTTTAATCAAAATTTAAAATTTTTTAATATATAATTTTAAAAATGAAGTTGCAAATTTACCTTTAAATTTTCAGAAAAAAAGATAAAATTTTTAAGTTTTGTATGCAACATACAGTACAGAACTCGTCTGATGGTTTTTAATTTTTCTTTTTTCCAAAGAAACTGGTCATCGTGCTAGAAGAAGCTTAAAGCTCGACGCTTTCCACCACTTTCGATCAGAATTCATATTCTTTTTGGGTAGAAAGGCGCCGAGATAACAGTTATCTCATCTTTTAAGCATCAAGATTGATGATTGGCGGCTAGATTCAGTGGCATGTTTCACACATGCAAAACAATAGCAGAAACATTTCTAAGTTGAAGTCAAATCTTTATCCTGTAAACATCTGAACTCATTCCTATCAAGTTGATTTCGTTTCATTTAGCATAGAGAAACAATTGATACAAGTAGTTAGTAGTAGGTGAACGATTAACAAATAAAGAGTGGTATACTCTTTGTGATTCTTTGAACTGTTTTCTATCAATACTTACTACCTAGACCATATCTTTTTCTTAGCATCCCTCTCCTTGATGACTTGTCCCTGATCTCTAAGAAGGCGCTTGTGAGTCGTCAGTGGGACCTGAACACCTATGGTTGTTGGCTTTGTTGTCCTCAAAGTCCTTGCAACCTTTGGAGGATCAGATTTCCTACCCATGTAAGCCGTAGGTATGATGATATTGTTCTCTGTTTCTGCACTTCTTGAATGTCTTTTCTTTCCAATGGCTCCAAGTGTGTCACTTGTTCTTGGCAATGTGGACCCCTGACTCCGAGGACGAGTCATTGAGTTCGCATTCCTGAGGATATGAGCCTCAACGTCAACCATTATTTCATCATCTTTCACACGAGCTTTTCCTTCAATAGGAGTAGCTTTTGTGACTTCAGCAGTATCAGAACTCTGTAAACACTGAAACTGTTTCTCTTGCTCTGCTAGTTTAGCTTCCAGCTCCTTAATCTGCCACAACAGGAATCAATTGTACACGCTCATAATTTAGGAAATTGTAAAACTTCGAATATACGAGTCAAAAATATAAATATAAACCTTCTGACGGAGTGACAATGTTTCTGAGTTCTGTTCTTGCTCTTTGAGCTTTTTCTCAAGATCTTTAACCTGGAAGGAGAAGAGTGAGTAAGTATCTGAAGAACATTATTATGTCATCTTCTTGAACTTCTCTCTTTCAAAAGTAATTCCCATGCTTAAGCATTCAGAACCTTGTGTTGGAGAACAAGAGACTGAGACTCTGACTCTTGCATTTGCTCTACCAGTTTGTTTTCAAGCTCTTTGACCTGGTTGAAGGTGATAACATTGGATGTATTAGATATATCATCAACATAACAAATGGAAACTATAGAAACTTTATGAGCAAAAGTGATTGAGATAAAGACCTTCTGTTGAAAAAGCGCAGATTCTGATTGCTGTCGTTCTCTAAGCTTGGTCTCTAGTTCCTTGATCTTTTCCAGAGATTCAATTATTGTTAAGTAGGAACACATAAGCAGCATAATTTACATTGTTTGACAATAAAAAAGCTACCTTTTGCTGGAGGCCATAGCATGTCTCTTCCCTTCCCTTCAATCTGTCTGAAAGTTGAGAGACTTGCTTTTCTGACTGACCATGCAAGTTGGTTTTCATTTCTAGCTGGCCTTCCAGTTCTTTGATCTTCTCTTGCTGGATCTTGTAGACGTTATCTTTTCCTTTAGCCTTGTTCTCTACGTTCTGTAACGATTCTTCTAGCTTCCTTAGCGATTCATCTTTGGATCTCGATTCTTGGCGTACTTTTTCCAGCTTTTGTGCATCAAACAAATTGTTACAATTCCAACCTTAGTTCATTAATAATGATAGATGCACCAATGAGGAATCACTAATCATACCATGACTTTCAACTTCTGAAGCTCAGCTGTATCGACCTGTCTTCTTGCAGGACCTAATTCCACCCCTCTAACACGAGTTGCGAAGTTCAATGAACTCACCGTCTCACTCAAGTCCCGCTCTGAAGGGCTAATTTGCACAAACATTAGAGTTTTGGAGTCACCTCCTGCAAAGCTCAGAATTAAAGGTTAGCCAATCCAAAAAACTCTCCACTGTATGCAACTGGGCAGATGTACTCATAACATGTCTTTACTTACCTAATGAATCTTGAAGTAAATGTGTCAACTTAGAATTCCTGAAATCAAACACTACAGCTTGTTATCATATGGATATAAAATGGATCTTCCTTTTAGTATCAGTGAAGAAGCCAAAAAATTATCATTCACCTGTACGGGATGTGATTATTTTTTGTTGCCAAGGCATATATAACATCTCCAAGAGCAGAAAGAGATCTGTTGATATTTTGAGCCTCCTTCAGTCGTTCCCCTTGCACATCTGTTTTTGCCAGCCTCTCACTCCCTGCCAAATCCACAAGCCAGAGTTTGCTTTTGGTACACTCGCCATTCATCAAATTCTTTGCTCTTACCATTACACAAAGCATGCTGGTTCAAATGGGAAAAGTAAACAATCAAAAACAAATCTAGGACAGGAGGAAACATACATGGTGAAACAAATGGAGAATCAACTAGTTCAGCTTAATAATACCAATGTGATCTGCTACTGTGTTCATTGACATTATTGGATCCTACAGCTCTAGCATTACTTCCAGCTTGCAGCACATTCCAGACTTCATTGATGTTATTAACTTCAGCTTCTACGATTCCCGGAACATGACGAAACCCTTCAGAAGATTGTTTGATTTCCAACCTACAAATACACAAGGAAGATAATGAACTCGTGTCTCTTTGTGTATGTTAAGTTCTGCAATCACCTTTCAGTTTGTTGATTTCATCCAATAGCTAAAGTTAAATTCTGGAAACTTACTAAGTCCGGTTTAACAATACACAAGGAGGTACAGAAGCTTACTTCTTTGAGGCTGGTGATGTAGCCAGTAAGTCTCTAATTTGTTCATTGTAGACTTCAAGCACACTAACATGTATGTCATATGTAAAAGTTTCACTCCTTTCCTTGGCAATTTGAAATAATAGCTCAAGAGTCCTATAATTGACTCCCCTGTTTTCCTCAGTACCTTCCATTGTAAAAGTCTTCCCTGTTCCTGTTTGACCGTATGCAAATATACAAACATTGTATCCATCCAGTACTGAGACCACCACTGGCGAGGCATCCGCAAACACATCAACTATCAGGGGAAAGATCAATGTTTTGGTTTAGCCAATCTAAACAATAAAAGCACTAAGCATAAGTAATGATTATGAATGATCAACATTATGCTAGTCTTACGATTACCTTGATTATCTCTTGGTGTATAAACCTGATCAAATTTAAAATTCTTTCTGGTTGAGCCACCTGTTATTATCCCAAGATCTCCATCCTTTGCTCCCTCAAAGTCAACAACTGTTCCACATCCTGCTGAGATTTCCTCCTTATTGAATGGGCGACACCGGCAGAAGACCCTAATATTGCCTGATATTCCATAAAGATAGACAATGAATGCTTCTTTTATTCAAACTCTTTCCTTAATGCAGTAAATGAACTTCTAAAACACCTATGGAAGGGGAAGAATACAAACCTTTAGTCTCTTGAATTTGGTTATATAGCTCTTTTCTCTTTGCATGCTCTGCGCTATACTTGACCTTGAGATCCTCACACTGTGCAACTGCAAAGTTAATGCCATCAGTCCGTACAAAAGCATGGCAGGATGGTGGAGAACAGGCCAACTACAGAAAAAATCAAAACATACCAAGTGCCTGGACTCCTTCAATCATTTTATACAGCTCGGGTATCGAATCCGCACAATCGTGCGCCTCACGAGAGAGCTGAGCATGCTCTTCTTTCATAATCTGGCCTCAAATACAGTATAAAGTTAAATGTTCAGGTTGGTAACAGACAATGTAGAAGGAAACATTTGAAGAGAGTTAGTTCAGTGAGAAGGAATGAGAAGTTGCATGCCTTGATTTTTTCTTGTAAACTGTTGACAGCTTCTGCCCAGAATTTTTTATCACGGTCATACTTGCTGGTGATATCCCTCAGACTTTCAGCTTGTTTTCCCACGGTTTGGTCTGTCAGGGAAGGAAGAAAAAGGCCATTTCTAAGTACCAGCAACAAAGATTGTGAAGAAAGTAGAAGTTAGCCAATTTAAACAATTGCAAAAGGCAATTCCTAGGAAACTGATTATGTAATCAATGCACTACTAGGCATGTCTTTTGAGCAGTCTGAAGTCATCTCATGGGTTCTATCTTAACTTCTGTATTTCTTTTGGTATCAAACATACAGTTTATGATGCTGTTAGGAAAGAAATTTAATAATATCGGTTCTCTGGAAATTACCCAAAGACCGTGTCTGGAAGGTCTTGTTGTCAAGTTCCATTCTGACCTTCTCTAGCTGGTCATTTGCTGCAGTCAGTGACATCCAAGCTTCATGGCATTCGTTTGTCTTGCGTTGGCAGTCAGCAGTGAGCTCTTGTATCTTCTTTTCATATTTATCTGTAGCTTTTGTTCGCATTAGTTTTTTCTGCGAGGTACAAATTAGACATATCCCTTAAGTAAATATCTTCGAGAAACCGAGATCCTTATGCAAGCTACAACTAACCTGAGCAGAGGAAACTTCTATCTCAGCAGCACAATTGTTGCATTTGAGGTATTCTTGTGGCAGCTGAGGAACTGTATTCATTTACTAATATGGTAAGGTTGATTCTACGTGTTTCAAGATCTTTACCTATGTTGAATTTAAATATAAGAAAAATGGCATACCTGACACTACAGGTGCTTTCCTTATGCAGATCCCACTGACAAGGGGGCTTCCATTGATCCCTTCAAAATTTATCACTATTACTCCGTCCTCTTTCACTCTGACTCTCAAGTCAACTAACTGAAGTGGTCTATTTGCTCCAACAATGGAGAAGATATCAAATTCTGATAATATCTGCTCAGAATAACGAGCCAGTAAGTGACTGCTTACACATATCCAAAACAAAAGGCGTGAGAAGAAAGTGTTTCAAGTTGATTGACTTGCCTTTTCTCCCTGTATAAATACATCAAAAACTCTCATTCCTTTAGGCCCATTTGTGTTTATTATCTCCGCGAAGTGAAGATCAACAAAATAGTCTCCAGCAGGAACATCATGGAACTGATAACTGAAGTTCCCCAATCTTGCGGACTGATAGATACTTGGGTAATCTCCAGACTCATGAATATCCTCATTGGTTCGGAAAACTGCCCCTCCTATGTAATTCGTGTCATCAACAATTCGCACGCTGGAATCTTCCACCACTGAGGCCTCACCTCCAGCATTTACAAACACCACAAGATCATCTGGTTCAAGCAAACATTAAAATGCAGCAATTCAGCCAACAATAGTTTCTTTCAGAGAGCTTCACTGGACGCGATAGCGTGAACCTATTCTCAATCATCAAGAAGAGTTTTCCTTTTTCATTTTCCTTTGAATTAAGCGCAATTGCAACTCAGATAGAAGAGGCATCTTTTTCATTTGGTTTATGATAACCAGAATCAAAGACTAGTCAGCATAAGATCAGATGTATGAATTAAAGAATCAAGATCAGCTAATATAAAGTCAATTCGTACGGATTTTCTTTTTACAAAAGATTAAAAAAAAACATCCTTTATTTCTATCGTTTTCTCAGCAATCAATCAAAGAACGAACTTTATCCAGATACAGATACGCATTAAAGCTCCAGACTTGCTGACCTGTACAATTCAGTCTCGAAAACCCAGATGGAACTAATCGTGAACTGGAATCACAAAGCATAGAATCAACCAAAGAACCCATATCTTCATCCCCGACAGAGTCTTTGCTTTCTTGGTCCAATTTCTCATCTTTCTCCCACTCAAAAACCCTACAAGAAGAAGAGTTGAGGAATTGCGTTTCCGGGTCTTGGTACGGACTGTTAAATTGCAAATCTTCCATTAAAAATCGGGAGCGAAATTCAAACGGAAAGCCCTTTGTCTCGCAGCAGGAATGCTCTGAAAGTTTGAAGAAGAAACAGAACAAATTTTCCCTGTACCTTTCCCTGTGTCTTTGTGTGTATAGTGTTTTCGGAAGGTTCAAATTTGAAATGAAATGTGACCGTTGTAAAGAAGCTCTACCGTTATTATTACCTTTTTACAATAAAGTCAACTTAAATGTAAGCCCATGAAGAGCCCATTCATTGGGCTGATGGGTTTTTCTTTTGATGTTTTGTTACTAACTTATTGGGACATTTTTCTTCTGAGTTAGATGTATATTCATATTTTTAAAATTATCATTTATTTTATTATAATTATTTTTAATATATTTCAACATAAATTAACAAAAAGGTTAAAGAATACCATCAAATTTTTCGACGAACAAATTAAGATCGTCGGTAATTTGCAACAGTTTGTTTTCCGTCATTATTTTTTCATCGTCAAATTTTATTTTTCTTGTAGTGAGATGTGTGCTCTCTTAACATTAGACCTCTTTCATCTGGAGATCAAATTCGTGTGTTTTGTTGACAGACTTCTTGTTTCTTTGTGTTTCTTGTTCGTCATTATTAAAAGAAAGAAGAAGCAAGAATAGGAACTTCCATCACCCCACTCGACTCGAGGACACCATGCCAACCCCAGCGAATTCTCAAAAGGAATAATCACAAGTTTGAGATGCATACGAATTTAGTTCAGCTCCATCACCTCTGCAAGTTGAGCATTTTCGTGTCATGCCATCTTTCCCATCAAATTAGTCAAAATGGAGGTACGAGCGAGTGTTCACCATGCAATATGACATCAGGTTCATAGTGGAATTCACCTCACACCAACTCTTTGTTTCCCCACAATGCTATCAACTCGATCCTGTTAAAATAAATTTTTTTAAGTTTCACATTGAATTCGGATTTAGATTTCATAATCCGATATTTTGTTAATTTTCAATTTTAATGCTGTGAAGTTGACTTTCACATCGTTGTATCGTTCACGACTTTCATACGTTGAATATTTCCTGAAACACACGTAATTTAGGTTTAGATCCTTTCAGCCAATATTACGCATGTTACAGAAGGAAAATAATGCAGACAAGCCTTGGTCTCAAGATATATGATGATGGAGACGAGAGTTTAGAAAAGATATATGATGATAGAGACGAGAGTTTAAAAAGGTATTAATCAACTTTTGGAAATTCTCAAAAAATAGTTAAATAATTAACTCTCTAAAATTTTCATGATTATATATCAATTTATAATATATTTTTTTAAATAAATAATATCAAAGTTACAATGGAAATAAGAGCTTATTTATACAATAAAAATTTAAATTTTATTGTTAAATTATATAAAAAAAGAGCTATTTTAACATTAAAAATTAGCTTATAAATTATAAAATATTTAAAAACTCACATAAAGTTTATAAAAATTTTAAGAATTAGTCCACTTATGCTTATTTATAGTACTAGTTGAGCTTTCACTTTATTGGCTAAATCAAGCTTGAAGGGCAACTATAATTAGGATGTGTTTGTTTACATTTTTATTTTATTTTCTTAATTTTCAAATTCAAGAAAAAAATTTAGTTTCTAATTTTGGCTTTGATTTTTATCAGTTTTTAAAAATTATGAAAACTATAAATAGTAAGTTTTGTTTTCTTGCTTCTTCTTTTTTTCAAATATGGTTTATTTATTTAATATATTAATTTTAATATAAAATATGAATAATTTAATTTTATATTATATTTTATCCATTAAAATTAATTATGAATAAAAATTATGAATAATTTAATTTGATTAACGATTTTACTTAATTTTTGTAATTAAATTAAATTAAATAATTATTAATTAATATAATTAAATATAAAATATCTTCAAAATATATAAATTTCAATTAAATTTTGTTTTAATAATTAAAATATATTAATTTATAAATAAAAATAATTTTCAAATTATTTATTTTAATAAATAACATAATTTCATTAATAATTTGTTAATAAATATTATATAAGAGATTAAAAGTAAATTCATTTAATTAAATAATGTGTTTTTAAGTTTTATCTAATATATAATTATTGTCAGCAATAAAAATATAATTACGTTGATATTAACAGCTAAATAAATTTTTATTTAAAAATTAAAAACTAAAAACTAAAAACTAAAAACTAAAAACTAAAAAATGCAACCAAAAAATAGGTACGGAACCAATTGAGTGATTTATTCAGTAATTTTTCTTTTTCTTAATGTCAGAATCTGCATCTTCCCTATATCTCAAGACTTTTTGCAAGTCATGGAATATTATAGTGTTATTTACGGTAACAATGACCCATAATAAGCACTCGCCAGATCTCGACCATTCTGGGTATGAAGTAACATCATACGAGTAAGCTATGGATTTATTGTTGACATTGTGATTGATAAACTAGAAAATAGGTTTAGTTTTCTCCATACATTATTATTAGTATAACTCACTTTTCAATTTTATTTGGTGTAGTTAGTTGACCACTAGTAAGAAACATTTTTGTTTCACATTATGAAATTTTAATTGCCATTTAGTTGTAAACTTGGATCAATTTTGTAATTATAGTTAGAACTTTAAAAGTGATAATTAAATGTTCAAATTTTTAATTTTTTTAAATTTGAGACTTATGTTAATGTTTCCATTAACTTTGTTGACATGACTTGTTACGTATTTCAAAAACGCTAACTATTAATACATGTCAATCAAAATTAACACAGCTAATAAAAATTAATGAAACTACATCATTCAATTTCATAAATAATTAAAGCGAAGTCATTTCAAAAAAAATAAAATCTCTAAATCAGTTTGGACTATTTAATCCCTTGGATCTTCGTTTAATCGCTCAACCCTTCTTTTTTAGTTTTTAATCTACACTGTTCTCCTGACGTCCCAAGTCACTACTGCATCTGCATCACAGCACACCAGCAAACTAAAAATGAAAGGTTGAGGGATTACAAACATAAATTGATTTAGGAATTTTATTTTTTGACATCATTTTATTTATATAATTGAACAGCATCGTTTTATTAATCTTCATTAGTTATGTTAATTTTAAATAACGTGTATTAATAATTAAGATTTTTTGAACATATGGTAAATCAAGTAAGCAAAGTTAACGAAGACATTAAGATTATGCTAGGAATTGAAAATTATTGAAAGTTTAAACATTTAGTTGCCGTTTTTTAAAGTTCGGGATATAATTGCATAATTAATCAAAGTTTAAATTTTTTGTGTAATTAACTCTAGTATCTTTATAAGAAACATATTTTGTTAAATTAAGAATAAGTATTACTAATTTTATATAGCTTTTTACAATACTTCATAAATGGGTTGAAACGCTATGTCCATGTGCTTTCATTTCGTCCCGCACAATCTTTCGTGTACTGAAAATATATATTAAACGCAAAACACAAGCAAAACCCTTTAAGTCAAACGGAAAACACATTAAAAATTAAAATTAAACCATACACCACACTCTATATGTCAACTTTGGAGCAAAATTAAAAAAAAAAAAGAAAAAGAAACCAAGAAGAATGGGTTAAACATAAGGTTTGTGTACAGCGTTTTCAAATCTGAGCAACAATTATTTACAGATGAAACACAATTTTTCCATGCCGTGTTTGGTAACACTATCTTAAATTACTAATTTTCCATTAAAAAAATACATGGTCAAATTTTGGCTCCTGGTCACTGGTTTTGCTATATAAAATTTGTATTTTTTTAATTAATTAACCTAAAGTCCTTTTGATTCATTAATTATTTAATTCAACCCAAATCCCCCTTCATTTGCATCAATAATTAATTGTGCCAATGTTCGTAAGAGCCTTAAACATTAAATTTTAACTATGAAATCAAAATTATTAAGGAGTTATTTATAATTTTAAAAAATTTAAAAACATATTCATAACATATCAAATCATAAGAGTGAGCAAATTTAACTCTGAAACTAAAACACGAAGCTTTGACCTACAGTCCGAACCTCCATTTCTTAAATTAACTTCACTATTTCAACTACTCCTGGTAGCCTATAGGTTGTGCATTACTTACTTCTTACGTAGAAATGTGTCAATTCATTCGGCATAAATGTAGGGGTTTGATTCGATCTCATAATTCCTTTGTTGACTCAATATTTTTTTAAATCTTCACTCACTTAATTTCCAACTTGATGACTTTTAACCGATTGTTTACAGTATAATATTTTTGACTAAGTAAAGAATTTTCAATTGAACAATTTTGACTCAAGAGTCATGCCCTCTGTATTTGACAATCTGGAAATTCATTAACCAAGGAGATATTTATACGTGGAGGAAGAAAAATTAGACGTTTTCGCATTATCAAAATTTGACCATCTTCTGAAATCAACAATGGCAACTCCTGTTCCTTGAATCGGCAGATCTTTTTTCTCCGATCTCTGATGAATAAGAGACCACATCACATGCACGTTCAGAATGGGAGAACAGAAACAAAGGAACTTTCACGTCATTGCATGGAATTTTAAGACACCGGACGTAGTTTTAGGTAGACACACAAAAGCAAGTTTCTTGTCAAAAACCAAATCATTTTTTTTTTAACGTTCTTGTAAAGAATCTCAAGTCGGACAACTCTGATTGTATTAATAGTGCGCAAATCTCATCTTTTAAGCTAGATGAGTTAGGTATTTTAATATAATATTAAAAGACTGTGCTCGATTCTATCCCTCCGCCTAACATGCCTAGCAAATTTTCAGGCCTGTTTTGAATTAGAGGGGGTGTGTTAAGAATCTCACGTTAGACAAGTGTGAGTGCATTTAGTCATTTATAATAGTGTACAAAGCTCTCATCTCAAGCTCAATTCTTCCACATAATGGTCATATTCTCTTCACTGCTCGCTTATTTTATGTGATCCCAGTCTTGGTCTTCCATGCATTAAATATCTAAGGTTACATTGTATGTAAAATGTCAAATTTGTCAACTTAGTTTTTGCACCTTACGTTCATAGAAATCATATCTGTATAAAAGAATATTTCGTTACTCTCTCTTATCCTCTGTGCTTAATCATTCAGACATGACTAGCTTTATAGAAACGACCGGCACTAGACTTGGAAAAGATAAATTTCCAAGCAAGAAATATAAGAAACATCAAATAGAAACAATCTAAACAAGATTTTTAAAATTCTACCTTAATTAATACTGAAATTAGCATATGAAGAAGAGTTGCACGCGAGCTAGATTCTTACTTGGAACGAGGGAATAAATCCAAGATATGGGTTTGATGCGATCACAGATTCTGATAACTTTGTCCTGTTGAAGACTATATGAAGCCAAGAGTTCCAAACGAGAAGAGAAGACAAGAAAGTTCCTTTTGGTTCTGATGCTTAAATAAATGTCGTTCTTATCTGAAAGTGAAGTTGTTGAAATGAGAGTTATGTATACATTTAAGAGAAGAAAATAGTATGAAATAATTATATTCTCAAATAATTAATCAGATTTTATGTGTTTTAAAATAATTAAAATGTTCACATTAATTTATAATATTTTGTTCTCATAAGGATCAAAGAACAATCACACTTTATGAACCTTATCACCGTGCCGAATTAGACATGAAGCCCTAAACTTCAAATTCTTCGTTCTACCATTGACATTAGTCTTCTTAAAACCTCTCATCTTCTTTATTGGCTACTTCGCAGTGGAGTTGGTATTTTCACACCTTTAAACTAATCTAAAATTCAAAATTTAAACTATAACCCAAAATTTGAAAATATTTAAATGCCAATTACACCTCAAATTAAAGTCAAGTATAATTAAAAGATTTGGGGAAATACTCAAATCCTTACCAATAGTTATTGGCAATGTTTTAAAAACCTAACTGAAAGTTAAACCGGTAAAACAAAAAGTTTAAGATTTAAAAAGTTTAACCGATATTAGAACGTCGTAAAACTGACCAATAATTGAATAAAATTAAAGATTTTGAAATATAACTTAAAGAGATTGTATTTACTTATCAAAATTCTTTGAAATTTTATTGAAAATGTATTTATTAAATGAAAATTAATTGATTGATTTTAAAATTTATTAATTTATAAAAATTGATCAATTAATTAATAAATTGATCAGGTTTTAATAACAAGGATAATTAAAATAAATCAAACCAAAATGTTAAAAACTGAACCGAAAAATTAAAATGTTCAAAAATTTTACTATTTAACTTACCAAAATAATTGAATTTTTTTATAAATTCGTAAATGGCAATAATATTTGGTGAGATAGAATAGAAATAGAAATGGAAATAGAAATGGAAATTGTATTGTATTATATTTTAATTAAATTTATATAGTAGGTTTATAGGGAAAAGAAACTTGGTATATGTGGGGTTGAAGAGACTACCACGTTCTTGGCATTTTCAATAAAGTCCTACTCGACACAATTTCCAGTCAGGCAGGCAGACGACAACGATAGCTCACTCTTGAACAATGTATCTTGAAACTTAACCCTCATTAATGTCTTAATCATAGGGGTAGTACGTGTCTTAAACTACAAGTCTTGCTAATATTCTACCTTTATTTGTATCAAATCTATACATAAATAGACATTACATCTAAAAGAAATATATATTTCAAAACATATCATATCCCTTTTCTTTAACACGTTAACTATAAGTTCGGTACTTAATCATCGTAATTTTGAAACTTAGTTGTTAAGAAAAAGATGTTGCAAATTTATTGTTTTCATCAAAACTAGAGCTTAAGGTTGCGTTTGGTTTATAAAGAATAATGAGAACGAGAATAAGAATAAATATAGTAAGTAATGAGAATAAAATATAGTCAACAATAAATCTCATTCCTCTGATAATTCAGAAGAATAGAGTATTATTAAAAATAGAGAAATGAAAATATTACCAAGGTTTGTTTTTCGCTTCATATCCATTCTTTTCTTCTTCGTACCCACCAAATAAAGCACACCCTTAATTTCAAAAGATAAGTAAAGCTCTAGCGTGCCTACCTTCACCACATAGATGGAGTCTTGGTCGAGAGTTCTGACTTTCGAGGCAAGAAATTAAACCCAATTTTCATGCAATAAGTTTATGGAATTTCGATGATTACAAGAATGTTAAAATTTTTATTAAAATTATAAATTAAATCAAAATTTATTTTTCACCTATGTGGAATTAAAAAATTGACGATTTTAATTTTTCATCCCAATTTTAATCATATGATATATAATATATGGCACACAAATTTCTGGTATATGTCATGAGACGTCAGCCAACGAATTGGACACTATGATAGTTTAATGGGCACAAGAAAATCCAAAAACCAGCGATGGTGATTTTTATGCATAGCAATGTATGCAGTATCGAGCCGATGGAGACAAAAGCTCTTTGTATGCTCGTGTATGGGTATCTGAAAAGGAAAAAGACCTACTCCTGAGTCCCGATGCCTTCTAGTTTAAGGACAAAAGTTGTGGTTCCCATATTTTGCATGAACACAAGAAGATTGTAAGTTTGCAACTCTGTTTATTATTATTTTTTTCTTAGGAGGATTACTTCATCACGTATTTGAACATATTTTAAAGAGATGTTGTATTTATTTAATTTTAATTTAAAAATAATCTATCTTCAAATTGTTGAGATTTCTGAAATTTCTTCTAATAGAATTAATCTTTTAATTTTGTTCACTACCCTCAATCAAAATTTTATTAATCTATGTTTAACGAGACAACATTAGAAATATGAATAAATTACAATATGTATTTTAAAACAATTAGACCGATAAATTTAGAGATTTAAATTTTAAAAAATTCGACTTATATCAGACTTTCATAAAATATTAAAGATTGAATAAAATTAAAAATTTTGAAATATGATTAAATGAGATTGTCTTTACTCATTAAATAATTTAAAGTTTAATTAAAAAGAAAAATATTAAATAAAAATTATTTGATTTATTTCCTAAATTAATTAATTAATAAATTGGTCGATTCTTAACAATAAGATTATTAAATAAATCAAATTGAAAATTAAAGTTAAGGTTTTTACAATTCAACCTGGTAGGTTTTTTAATCATGAGTTACAATGATTAATTTAGGTATTTATGCACTTAATTAAGCATAATTTAACTAAAATATAATTCAGAGTGACAAGTGGCGTGTTTTATTGATCATAATGATGTTAAATTTCAGTACTCATATTGTTTCTTTAAAAGGAAACATTTAGTATAGGATGCTTTGGCTTTCGTAAGGTAAGAAAATGAATTAATAAATTTAAATGCATATTATTTGATTTAAAAAATACTTACTATTAAAAGAGTGAAATTAAAATAAAATTGTTGGAATTCATAGTTTCAAAATTTATTATAAAAGCACAATTATTAGAAAGATATTTCATATTTATTTTTTAATAATAAAGATTACTCTTTTTGTCTCATTCTAAAAAGCAAAGTACAAGAATAATAATTAAATTTTTTTGTATTAATTATCTTTAAACAAAGTATACATATTTACCTATAAACTCATTCAAGTGGAATTTGAGCGTAAGATTAATCCCATTGACATAAAACTTCAAGTATGTTTAGCATTAACAAATTAATTAATCACTTAAATATATAAAATTTGAGAGTAAGAGATGTATATAAGTTATAAATTGGGGCCTTGTCATCAGTAAATTTTATCTTTTGTGTATGTTACATAGGTCGCTTGGGACACCCTATTTGGAGTCACTTGTTGGTTCCTTTAACAGTGACAAAATAAGAGCATCTTTGAAGACGATTTCACCTGACCGGAAACTGGAAGTTGTATTGTGATGGAATATATTAACTGGATCGACAAGGCAACAGAGGTGGCTGATCGAGCTTTTCCAACCCCGGGGTTACCAATGGGAGCGTCAGTTAGAAGGACGGAGCC
>JANSVB020000443.1:2056686-2071655 GCA_025504935.2 Erythroxylum haughtii | reverse complement strand
TTAAATACGAATAGGACGGTTAACATAGACTTTAGCACGGCAGCGGCTGGCAGACTAATCAGGAATAGCACAGGATAATGGTGTAGAGCTGTGTTTTTAAACCCGGACCGGATCGACCGGTTTGACCGGTCCGACAGGTGATTGGTCAGTGGTTCGGTCCGGTTTATCTTTCAAAACTGGTTATAAATTGACCCAGTCTGAACCGGTCGGACCGGTCCAACAATTTTTTTTAAATTTTTTTAAATTTTTTTAATATTATATATAATTAAATATAATTATTGCATAATTATTATGTCACACTGATTAAACCGATTGAACCGATCAAACAGGTGATCAATAAAGCCACCAATTTAATGACCGATTTGAATTTCAAAATATTGGTGCAGAGGCTTCATCCAATATATAGGTGACTGCTTGCCGCTAATCGCTAAACTCTGAGAGGTTTTATTAGACATAAAGTTGGCATGGGATCTCGGTTTTGGAAGAATAGTCGTCGAAGTGGATTTTTTGAAAATTATCAATATTCTTTCTTCGTCTATACAAGCGTTGATTGACAACCATGCGTTGGTGTTGGGAATCTGCGAGATGCAGTGTCGACAATAAACACTCCAAGCTGGCTCTACGATCACATCCTGTGATCTATGTTCTCCAAAGGCATGTCTTGAGTACATTCACAACGATTAGCAAGAGATTTTATATCACAGACATATGTGTTAGTTTGTATGAGTTTTACTTTTCTGTGTAAAAAAAAAAAAAGGATTTGAATTACTCTAAACCTTTGATTTTGTCATAAAACAATCAATTAAATTAAATTCAGTTCAATATAAGCCAGAATATATCACATAATAAGATAAAAATTTACCAAAAATTGGAAACTTGTCAGTTCTGAATAGACAACCACCAGATTTGATCAGCCTAACAAAAATGTATGGAGACAAGTGAACCGTTTCTTCTTACATGAACATGCATGGGTGCCTATTTCTTGGTACTTTCATATCTCTTCTCTGGGTTGTATTAGTCTTTAATCCTATATTACTTAATTTTGTCTATATATTTATGTAAATATGTAGATAAAATTTAATAAAAATTAATTAATAGAAATAAAAGATTTGATCCCTTCTTCTCTATCGAACATGGTATTGAAGAACTTCGTATTAATACCCATGACTAAACATTGGTACTAAATTTTTGTATATTACCAGTTGATGTCATTTGACTACTATCTTTGAAGCGTTCAAGTTACGAACCAAACCATGTGGCATAGATTGAGATTCAAAACTTGAAAATTTTAAAAAAAAATTAAAATTGACTTAAAATTTGATAAAATTGAATCGATATAGACTTAATTAAATAATGTTAATCCTATACGATGTATTTAATTTTTATGAAATATAATTTAATATAATCATTTAAATTCTATCAAAAAAGACAATCGACTTGTATATATGTGAATAAAAGCAACATTTTTCTTTTCTTTTCTTTTTTCTAATTTTCGGTAGATGTTGAATTGAAAATCTGAATTGTAGTGAAGAAACTAAGCGACAGGTCATCTTGCCAAGTGTACCTCAGCGACTTTTTCGATGTAGTTAAATTTGAATGCCATAGTTCTCAAATAACTTTCAAATTCAATGAGCTTTAGGTCAAGCTTAGGTATTTATAATAAGTTAACCTATGGGTTAATTCCAAGCTTAGACTAACACAAACCTCAATTATTATAAACAACACGGTATCGTTTTGTTTAAAATATTTGAGTTTTAGGTCAATCTAGAATAGTTTAGACTCGGACAATATTGAGTATTTACTTAATGTACATATTCAGAAAATAATAATTATAAATGTTATTTTATACAAAACAAATTTAGTTGAAATTTGGTATAATTTCATTAAAACTTTTAATTATGATTAATTCTATTAAATTTATGTGAAATTTTAGAAATTAAAATAATGTTAAGTGCATATAGTTTAAATTAATAAATTTACACAATAAGTCAAATATAGAAATGAATCTACTTATTTATTAAATGATTAAATTTTGCTATATATCTTACTACTTAAAAATGTGAAAGTTCATTTTCTTTTTCCCTTGAATCTTTTTTTGAAAAAAAGCGAATGCAAAATTATATATGTAAAAAGGGAAAACATTATTGAAATATCCTTTTTTTTAATTATTGTTTATGATTTTTGTCACACATCCGCGCAGGCAGATTCTTACCATTGCGTATTATAAAGTTGGTTGTTGTCCTCGTCTCTGATCTTACATTGTTCTTGCGTATCTCCCTCTGTCCCTCTCACTTAGCTATGGCGGTCTCGGGCTCTCTCTCCATAGCTAACCAATCTCTATCTCCATTCCTGTCGGCCCCAAGAGCCAGCTTTAGTTGCAGGAGAAAGGTACAAGTTAAACGGCTTCATTTCCTTAACGAATCAATTGTTTACGTTCTGTGTTTGTACAATCGCTAAGTTGTTCTTGCAAGATACAATTTTGATTGCTTTTTCCACTTCGAAATCGGTTCTTTTTGTTGTTAAGGAGGGTTTAAGAGTGCCATTTTGGTGTTTGGTGATATGGGTTGGTTTCGTGATCGTGTTTTGATGGTTTTGTGTTTGGTGGTGGTTGTGTGTTTCAGTTCTCTGTACGAGCATCTGCCGCTAGTAAAGATGACGATGAAGGGAAAATAATGATAAAGAAGGAGAAAGATGGATGGAAAATTGATTTCTCAGGAGAAAAACCAGGCACTCCATTGTTGGACACGGTCAATTACCCAGTTCACATGAAGAACATGTCGACACAGGTAAACTCCACATACTTAGGCATCTGATATTGTTGAACATGATCAGAACATTCATTTGTAAGTTTCTGTAATATTATCGAATAGAAACTAGGTGGACGGCTTTTGTTTTTACTGTGTATTTGTTTGCTTTTGGCTATTTTGCAAATGACTTTAGTTTCTTTTTCGTTTATTGTTATCGACAACTTACAGGATCTTGAGCAGCTAGCAGCAGAGCTAAGAGCAGATATTGTGTATACTGTGTCTAAAACAGGAGGGCATCTTAGTGCAAGCTTAGGAGTCGTGGAACTGGCAGTAGCTCTACATCATGTATTTAACACCCCTGAAGACAGAATTGTATGGGATGTTGGTCATCAGGTACAAAAACAGAATGATAAGCGAGTCTCTGATGTTTAATCTATTGGAGATACCGTTACATATGATTCAGTGATTGTTGAAATTTGCAGACATACCCACACAAAATTCTGACAGGCAGAAGGTCTAAGATGCATACCATCAGAAAAACTTCAGGGCTCGCAGGTTTTCCCAAAAGGGATGAGAGTGTTTATGATGCTTTTGGTGCAGGACATAGTTCTACAAGCATATCTGCTGGCCTTGGTATGTGTGTAGCTCGTATTACCAGTTGTTATTCCATTAATCAATACTCACTCATATTGGTTAAACTTGTAGATCAAAATTATGCTGCCTGTTAAAAATAAGGTTTTGAATCTGATTAGGCTTTTGCTTCATTGAAAATGAAATTTTAGGCATGGCTGTTGGGAGAGACCTTTTAGGAAAGAATAACAATGTCATTTCTGTGATTGGAGATGGAGCTATGACAGCAGGGCAAGCATATGAAGCCATGAATAATGCAGGATTCCTTGATGCTAATCTGATTATTATATTGAACGACAATAAACAAGTATCTTTGCCTACTGCTACTGTTGATGGCCCAGCAAAACCAGTTGGAGCACTTAGTAGTACTTTAAGCAAGCTCCAAGCAAGCACCAAATTCCGTAAACTTCGTGAAGCGGCCAAAGTAACTTCTTAGTTTCTATATGTATATGTTGCAATTGTCAAGTTTCAATTGGCAAGCATCTGACTTCTTGTTTTATCTGTTCAAGAGCATAACAAAGCAAATTGGTGGACAAACACATGAAGTTGCAGCCAAGGTGGATGAATATGCTAGAGGACTAATTAGCGCTTCTGGATCAACTCTCTTTGAGGAACTTGGGTTGTATTATATTGGTCCAGTAGATGGGCACAACGTTGAAGATCTAGTAACCATATTTCAAAAGGTGAAATCAATGCCTGCACCAGGACCAGTTCTCATCCACATCGTGACAGAGAAAGGGAAGGGTTACCCCCCAGCTGAGGAAGCTGCTGATAAGATGCATGGTAAGCTTGTAATACCAAATTCAATCTTTTTATTATTAGTTATTGAGAAGATCCTAATTGTGTTGTATGTTCAGGAGTCGTCAAGTTTGATGTTAAAACAGGGCAGCAGTTTAAAACAAAATCTCCTACACGCTCTTACACTCAGTACTTTGCTGATGCTTTGATCAAAGAAGCCGAAGTAGACAACAAGATTGTGGCCATTCATGCAGCAATGGGTGGTGGGACTGGTTTAAATTACTTCCAGAAGAGATTTCCTGATCGCTGTTTTGATGTTGGCATTGCCGAGCAACATGCTGTTACATTTGCAGCTGGTTTAGCCACAGAAGGCTTGAAGCCATTTTGTGCCATCTACTCATCATTCCTGCAAAGAGGGTATGACCAGGTGAGAAATGAAAGTAAATAGTTTGAAGTCAGTGCCTCATTGCAATGCTTTTTACTAACAATTTTTGCAAAAAAAGGTGGTACATGATGTAGATCTTCAGAAGTTACCAGTCCGCTTTGCAATGGATCGATCTGGTTTGGTTGGTGCAGATGGACCTACACACTGTGGAGCATTTGATATAACATACATGGCTTGTTTGCCCAATATGGTGGTCATGGCTCCATCTGATGAGGCTGAGCTGATGCACATGGTTGCTACAGCAGCAGCCATAGATGACAGACCAAGCTGCTTCAGGTTCCCAAGAGGCAATGGAATTGGAGCAACTCTGCCTCCTAATAATAAAGGAACACCACTCGAGGTGAGCATGAACTATCAAGTGACACATTTTTTACACGAGAAAAAAAAAAAACAGAACCTTGATTTCCCATTTTCTATTTTGTGGATAGATTGGAAAAGGAAGGGTACTAATGGAGGGCAACAGAGTCGCCATTTTGGGTTATGGCTCAATAGTTCAACAATGTGTAGAAGCTGCAAGCATACTCAGAACCCGTGATGTTTATGTGACCGTGGCTGATGCAAGATTTTGCAAGCCTTTAGATACAGATCTTATCAGACAATTGGCTAATGAGCACGAATTCTTAATTACTGTGGAAGAAGGCTCCATAGGAGGTTTTGGCTCTCATGTGTCCCATTTCCTGAGTTTATCTGGTATTCTGGATGGACCCCTTAAGGTAACTTATCTTTTAAGATGGACTCATACGTTGTTACTTCTTGTTCGTTTATGCCTTCTCATCTCATTCTGATCTGTGAGAGTTTTGTCTGCAGTTGAGATCAATGGTTCTTCCAGATAGATATATTGACCATGGGTCACCTCCAGATCAACTTCATGAAGCTGGGCTGTCTTCAAAGCATATCACAGCAACTGTCTTATCTCTTATGGGGAGGCCAAAAGAAGCTCTTCAATTCAAGTGAGCTGAAAACGAATCACACCCCATGGTTATAAAACATCCCAGATTTAGTTACACCAAATGATTCGTTCAATCAAGCGCAAAATGGTGTCTGTATATTCTCCTGTTCTATTTGTAACATCATATTAGACATGAAATAACAGTGGAGAACACAAAGAATATTGCCTCAAAACACTTACCAACTGTCCCCTGTCTATCTGCTTCTCCGATTAAAAAAGACAAAATTTTGCCATTCTGTGGAACTCATCATTGTCCGTATGATAGGCAACAGCTAGGCCGTAATGTAACAAAAGATTAAAAAAGAGATGCTGGAAGGGGCTTAGGAAGCGATGCATACCATCACACCAACACGGATGAGGCGAGGCAACATCAATCTACAAAACTCTAAGAAGGTGTTAACCTTATACATCAACGGCTACTACATCAGGACAAATTCATCAAACTTCACCGAATTCCACGAAAATCCAAGAAATCTGATTGTGTTCTGTTGGTCTTGTAGTTGAACTTCCTTTGATAGGGCTAGAGCTCCATTCTCAAGATTTTTGTCTCATTCCCCAACAATGTCTGAAACGTAGATATCGCAGCAGGCACAGAATAGTGGAATTTCCTTCCTCGGTAATCAATATCTCTGAATGTGTGCGCGGAACAACCTTATACAGAAGGAAACATGGCTTACTCGCCTAAAGTCTTATCTTTGGTATCCAGGCAACTTCTGCACTCCAATTATTTCACCTTAAGCTAACGCTCACTATCAAGCTACGTCAACAGCATCAGTTGCTCTTTGATAGCTCGTCTCTGGCGGCAACGAACGGTAAAATTAAAAATGAACTAGAAGCTGCTTTCATGGTATAGTTTCTACTACCTCCATGTTTACTCTTTATCTTCCAACTGCCATATTTTCAGTATTTGGAAGTCTCTTCGGTTCTGTTAGACTTGGTATCTACCGCAGCAATGGAACATGTTACCTTATCATTTCTCAACCCCGTCTTTGAAAATCCACAAACGACCACTGATGTTGTCCTTGTCATTTGAAAAAGGAGCATGAAGCCACCTGCATGAGGAGATCCTGACCCTCCATGAAAAAACGCTTCAGAAAGACTCAATCAACATGTATTCATCGTTGAAAATGCTTTTCATGGCTGATGGGATGTGCAAATATGAACAAATGAAAACGACTCTTTTAGGCAATTCATCAAACAGTTTTGACCCTACAACAAACATGCACACATGCTCTTAGTATGCAATGTAGATAGGCTTCAAGGCTTCAAAGTTCAAATAGCTCGGCGAAGTTGGTTTAGTTTACTACGCGATCTGCTGTCGCACTTGAACTGACTTATTTAATCTCAATCATTTATTTATGAAATTCAGTAAATAAATGATTAAAATTAAATGAGACAGAATTGGTACAAAAAAAATAGAATAAAGGAAGAAAGTGAGACTGAGAATTTGAGGGGTCGGAACAAAGAGTCTAATATTGATTGAACATTTTGAACCTTAAATATCTTATCTTATCGATTTTTAAAACAGTAAATTTTTAACATTTTAAATTTATTTATAATTGTATTTTTTAATTATTGAAAATTGATCTATTCCAAGTATTATTAGCCACAATTTAAAAACTAATTACCCTTTTGAATATCTCTTTGTATTTGCAAAACTGCCAACATAATTATAAGGCATGGTTTATTGCAGACAGAAATTCCCATTTATGAGATTTTATAACTTATAATTCTCAATCAATCCCCTCACTTTGGTAATTTATTATATTTAATTTAATATAATTCAAGTTTAGAATTACACATTTAAATTTGAAATTGTTTGAATTTGAGTATATCAATTTTTTAAAACTTGATCAATCATAAAAATTGAATAAAAATTTTGAAAATTGATAAATTAAATTAAGATTATATCAAATTTAAGCTTAATTCCTTAAGTTCCTTTTATTTTTTTTACTGACTTAAATCCGATTCGACTTATTCTTATTCTTATCAAGAAGTATATATCTGTGTGTATAGCAAATTCAAATGTAGCCATTTGATGTTGGTCCCATAGCCATAACGCTAAAATAATACAAAGAACAAGACAGAACAGTATCGACAAAAAGCATCTAATTCTGATGGGTCGCTAGAAGTTGTGATATTGACAACAGGTATCCCCTTATGCACATAAAAATGCATTATTATAACCAGAGGCTATCCATATAGTTGTTGCACTAATTGTGCTCTTTAAGCTTTTCAGATTATGCTCCATCTCGAAGCATTCACTATAGAAAATGATTGTTTTGTGGAGTTGATATCCTTTCCGATGAGTTTGTGCTTTCTTGCTATAATTTCAATGCCGGGATATTTCGATGCTATACTTCATGTTATAAACAGGAAGGGTTGTTTTATTTCTTGTTTGACAGTGGTTCTTTTAGGATTGCTGAAGTGCCGTTTAACTTGGCAATTACAAAGTTTACTTGACTTTGTTAAAATTTACAATAAACCTACATGCTTATACGAGAAAGAAAATTATACCACATATAGATTTAAGTGAGGTTTTATCCTAAAATTAATTAGTGTTAGGTAAAGTAATTCACTAAATTTATATGTTAGTCTTTTTTCATTTTTTTTAATGTGGGATAAACTTTCACTAATTATATTTCAACACACTTCTTTACATGTGGGTCTAACACGTGATATAATTTATCATTTTGAAGTATTAATTTGAGGTGTTAACGACTAACATAAGAGCAACCTGTTCTGATACTATGTTAGAATTTACAATAGATCTACGGACCCACACAAGAAGAAAAGTTAAATCATATATAAGTTTAAGTGAAATTCTATCCTCAAACTAATTGGTGATAAGTAGAATAATTCATTAGACTTATATATTAATATTTTCGATTCGAGACAAACTTAAATTCTTTATATTTCAACGAGGGCTTGTTAACTTATTTTTATTAACATATTAGATTTTGTTTGACACTTAAAAAAGCTCGGATATTCGCATATGCTCGTTTTATGTATATATCAGGACTTTAAATGTTGATAGCCTAAAGTCAGCAATACACAAAGGAATAGTGTTCAAGGACAATCAACGTCACAGGATCATCCTGTCCATATAAATATGGAAGACTATTATCTATAATATTTATAGATAATATGATATTTTTATGTTGTTATAAATAATTATTATTTATATATATGTAATTTACTTTTTCATAAAAGGATACTTTTTTTCAACTTCCAAAGAATTTGTAGAATCCAGCATATAAGTGACCACAGCACAAAACTCAGAATTAGCCATGGATGAACCTAAACAACTTCACATAGCGGTGTTTCCATGGCTTGCTTTTGGTCATCTCATACCCAACCTAAAGCTCTCCACTCTCATCGCCCAAAGAGGCCATAAAATTTCCTTTATATCTACTCCAAGAAACATACAACGTTTACCCAAAATCCCTCCAGACCTGGCTCTGAATATAAATCTGGTGAGCTTCCCTTTGCCTCATGTCGAACATCTTCCACCTGATGCAGAGGCTACCTCCGACTTGCCCACCGGAAAAATTCCCTACCTGAAGACGGCGTTTGATGGACTTGAGGACTCTTTGGCTCAGTTTCTTCAAAGTTCTTCACCAGATTGGATCATTTGTGACTTTGCTCATTACTGGTTACCCTCCATAGCTGCTAATTTCAAAATTCCGTTTGCCTACTTTAGTATTTACAATGCGTGGTCGTTAGCTTACAGCAGACCACGGTCGATCGAAGATCAGAGAATTAAAGCCGAAGACTTTACCGTTCCTCCGAATTGGGTTCCGTTTCCTTCAAAAGTTGCATACCGGCTATACGAGGCAAAGAAGTTTCTGACTCACTTCGAGGTGAATACTTCGGGTGTTTCAGATGTGCAACGTTTGGTCGCCATACTCGAGAATTGCGCTGTTATAGCTGTTCGGAGCTGCACGGAACTAGAAGGGGATTATATTAATCTACTTGGAGAGCTCTACGAAAAGCCAGCGGTCCCAGTGGGGATTTTGCCACCGTCGGCGGATGAGGACGGCGAAAACAAAGATAACGAGGGGTGGCTTCCCATCAAGGAGTGGCTAGACAAGCAAAACAAAGGAACAGTTGTTTACGTAGCGTTTGGGAGCGAGTTAACACTTAGTCAAGATGAACTCACCGAGTTGGCCATGGGATTGGAGCTATCGGGACTGCCATTTTTTTGGGTTATGAGAAAGATATCCAACTCAGTAGAGGGTGTCCCATTGGAGTTACCAGAAGAGTTTGAAGAACGAAACAAGGGACGAGGTGTTGTGTGGACAAGTTGGGCACCTCAAGTAAGGATCATTGGTCATGAATCGGTTGGGGGTTTCCTTACTCACTGTGGATTTAGCTCAGTGTCAGAGGCACTCGCTTTCGGACGTCCATTGATTATGTTGCCTTTTGCTCTAGACCAAGGGTTGGTTGCCAGAGCTATTGGAGAGAAGGGGGTGGGCATGGAAGTGCCAAGAGAAGAGAATGATGGTTCTTATACCAGGAAGTCATTAGCGGAGTCGCTGAGATTGGTTGTTACTGACATAAAAGGAGAGACCTATCGAGCAAAAGCCAAGGAGATGAAGAAATTGTTTTCAGACAAGGAACTCAATGGTCGATACATAGATCAGTTCATTGAGGTTCTTCAGAACCACCGGCGGTAGTTATAGGTACTAATATTTCATGTTTCAAGCTTGTTGAATATTTTTATTAAATAAAAATTTTTATTTCATAATACTATATTTTTATTATCTATAATAATAATAACTATAATATTTCTTTATTTTATTGTAAAAATAAAGCAAAGAAATATTAAATTATTATGAATTTTTTTTTATTTCATAATAATATAGATGAAATATTAGTACCTATAACTACTGCCTGTGGTTCTGAAGAACCTCAATGAACTGCTCTAGGTATTTTATTTAATAGTATAATATTATTAGTACCTTTCAAACTTGCTGGATATTATTATTAAATACACAATTTTATTTCATATGATAATATTTTTATTATTATAATATTAATAACTATAAAAATTTGTTTATTTTATTGTAAAAATAACTAACGAATAAAAAATTTATAATAAAAATAATTTTTCATTATTTCACCCAAATTTTTTCTCATATCATATGTCATTTTACAATTCTTTGATATTTTTAATAACCTTTCATATTCGAATAAATATAACATAAAATTCACTAAAAATTTTATGAAAAATATTTTATAAAAATGAATTATTTATAATATTATTAACATCCATCCCCAAAGGACGTCCTCTCAAACCTTCATCTATATCATAATATAATGGTCAATCTCATAAATTTGTATTTTTTTATAATTATATTTCATTCACAACTCTTTTATAGCTTTTTAATAGATTTTTTGTTCAAATAATTAAAAAATAAGACTAATTATATGAAATAAATTTTTTGTGGTTCGTCACTTATGGATAGCAATGAATGGCAGGCCATGTGATCATAAATATGTAACTTTTGTGATTTATATTATGACCAAACTTTCTATATATATATATATATATATATATATGCATTGTTAAAGACATATCTAAGTGGTCATTGAACGTCTCCCTCCTATCTACTCCAAGATACGTAACTCTCACTTTGTGACTTGTGTCCCACAGATAACCTCCCAACAAATGCAGAGGCCACCTCGGCCTGGCTCTAATTAATATTATTTATAAAATATATTTAAGCCTAGATGTAATTCTAAATATTTATGTTTAGTTTTAATTTTTAAAATCAATTGTGTGGTTTAAATTTATGTACTTTTTATTTTAAATTTACTTTTTGTTCTTAACATATTTTATTAATGAATTTATAACACTTATAAATAAAAATTATAAATAAATTTAATATTATATTCAATATTAGTCTCGTTTTAAATGTCTCAATAAGATCTTTGTAATGATATATTTTATGTAAAGTAATAAATATGTTAAATTTAATTATTTAGTTAATTATGTAAATAAATCAATTTGTGAAAAGGATATAAATAAATCAATTTGGTGTAATGAATAGTAACACACCAAATTTGGTGTGTTACTGTTCATTGCATCATTTTAGTGTGTACTTTTGGTGCTTAAGTTGGATAAAATTTTTTGCACCAGGCCTTCAGAGGCTAGGGGTGAACCCAGTCTTATTTAATCTCAATTATTTATTTATTTAAAATTTATATAAATAAATGGTTGAAATAAAATGAGACAGGGATGATACAAGAGAAGTGAGACAGAGGATCTGAGGGGCCCGGAACAAAGATCGGTATCCAGCCACCTTCACGTTTTAAGTTGCTCTTACTTATTTGTCCCTAAAACTAATTGTAAATAGGAGAAGAAAAGAATCCGTGATTTAAAAATTTAGTCACTTATAAAATGCTACTTTTTGTTCAGTCAACCATTAGCATTATCCGCCTTAGCCAACTACCAATGCCAATGTCTGAAATTTGAAAAGATTTCAGATTTCTCTCACTAGATTCTCTCACTTTTCTTGCGTTTCTTTTTCGGTTGCCCTGGTTTTAACCAGATTCTCTTATGGAGCCCCTTGAACAGGAGGGACAGCTCCACAAGCAGGTACGCACCTGAAAACGCAACGAGGACCCCAACCCGCAAACTTCGAAGTTGTATAGTGTTGCTATGCTGGGACCAACCGTAGCTGCGCGTCCTGGTAGTGCTTGGTCTGAAGAAGAAGTCATCACCCCTGAAGAAGGCGACATCCAAGTCTCGGAAGAGCAAGGTGTTAGTACGTAGAGGAGACCTTATTACGTACCCCAGGATCACGTGAAAGGATTAAAAACGAAGGTAATGCGGAATACCTGGATTCGGTTCCATCTCAGATTCCAATGTCGATTTCGAACTCCAAACGACTCCGAATCTCCCGGGTCCTTTAGTGGAAAGCGATCATCGAATCACGGGCTAAGCCTTTCTACAGTTTCCTCAGCGTTCCGAGCTTCCTTAACGGGTCAGGAACCTTATGCTCGTGAACGTTCTCTTTATGCTTATGAGTAACTGCAGGAGACCTAACCTTTATATAGCTTCCATATCGGGCTTCTCCATCACAAGGCCGATATAGACCCGGTCCACACTGATCGGGACTCATTTTCCACCCGGACTTCGACCCATTAATTTAGATCATTTATTGGGCCACTTTATTATCTTTATCTGGATCAAATGACGTAACTTAACCGGTAATTTATTTCAAAACCAAAATTGCAATTAATGTTAGTCCAACTTCAGAGACATTGACAAAATTGCCCTTTGGGGCAAAAAATGTCTAACAAATTTGTCATCTTGTTCCTTTGGTTTCACACGCCATGAAACTGCGGTGAGCTTATAATGTTTTATCATCGCCGTCATTTGCCTTTCTCATTTTATCAAATCAGGCACAGGCAGGTATAGATTAACAAGAAACTACAATTGTATTATATAGAAAGAGAATAATATTCAAGAGACGTGGATGTAGGTCGGTTGTTTTTGTCCCGAGCCCGATTAGGTGTTCGAGTTTGATTATTCTGTATCGGGTCTTTATATTGAAAGTTCACATAAGATACACAAATTAGCACAAGTTCAGCCTATTAGACATGGGAATGGCAAAAAATTGTTCTTTTCAGTTCGGTCCAACCTAAATTAATCAGGGTTCAAATTTTTTAAAATTTTATATTTTGGGGTGAGTTTTGACTTTGACTGTTCAATTCGACACTCAATTCGAAATTTGAAATAAAAAAGATACAATATTGTTTTAAATAAAATGATACTATTTTATTTTTGGGTTAATTACTCGAAAAAGTTCAAGCTTTCCTTTTTTTATTGTAGCTTGAATTTTAAAAAATAACAATAAAATGCTTAAGTTTTCAATTTACTTCGATTTTAACCCAACATTAGGTTATAACTTGAGAACGACGACCAAGTGAGTGAGATTGTCTTAGTTTTGTTAAAACAACATCGTTTTATTATCATTAAGAAACGACATCGTTTCACTAATCAGACTGACTTTTCTTAATTATGTTGATGTGGACACATGGCAGTGTCATGTCAGTAAAGATAACGATAGGACTAACATCAAGTTAGAATTAAAAATTTGAAAGTTTGACATTTTATTGCTACTTTTTAAAGTTCGAGCCACATTATAAGAAAAGCAGGAATTAGCGACGAAAAATTACTGATGGAAACCTAATTTTTGTCGATAAAATTTGACAGAAAAAATTTCATTTAGCGGCGGTACTAATATCTGTCGTTAAATATGGAGGAAAATCATCCCGACAAAATTTATGACAAACTTTAGCAACAATATAAGATGTCCATCAGTAAATAAGGTGAGAATTGTTGGCAAAATTAAAAAAGTTTTAGTTTATTGACGAACATCTTCCATCGGTAAATTACTTTAGCGATAGTATAAAATTCCTATCGATAAATAAGGCAGGAGTTTTTCACGGAATTAAAAAAGTTTGAATTTACTGACAGAAATTTTCCGTCGGTAAATTTTCAAACAAACGATGCCGTTTTCTTTTACATTAAACTCAGCCGAAACTCTCCTCCCCCCCCCCTCCCAACACTGCGTCTTCTTCTTCCTGTTATGTCCCTCTCATAAGATTTTCTTCTCTCTGGCGTTGTCTCCTCTTCTCTTCTTCCAAAGATAGTCCAAAGTAACCATCCTCCTGCCAGTCTTTTTCTCTCTAGAACATTTCGTGTCTTTACCTTGTTTACATTTATGTTCAAATTTTGCCTTTTCTCTACAAGCACTTTCTTTGCTTTTTTGGGCCTATATTGGTTCTTTTTATGGCTGGTCGCTATGATCCCAACCCTTACAAAGAAGAAGAAGTCAACATTGTAAAGCTTATAATTAGTGTTTGTTTTTGTTTAATATTTGTTTGTTGAGTTTTCTATAGTTACTGTAGAAGTAGTTAATTGTTAGCTTGGTAACTATTTTTTTCTTTGTACAGTCTGAATGAACTATATTTAAGCTCAAATTGAGCTTAAGCAAGTTTAGTGAAAATAAGAGGGAGAAAACATTTTTCTGTCACTCAACAATTTTTTGTCATATTGTTCATATGGTATCAGAGCCAAAATAACCGTTTCGAAACTTAGATCTGAGACTTCGAAACCTTGATTAGAGAGTAGTTTTCAAGAACTGCAGCTTCAAGATGACAACGATTTCGAAGAAAGATTCTGAAAATCCAGGCGTTAGTCTCGTAACTACACTTTGAATGGATTCAACTACAGAACATGGAGCACTTCTATGAAGAAAGCTTTTGCAGCTAAGCACAAACTTGGCTATATTACTGGCAAGATTCAGATTCCAGCTAAGGATGCAGCAGATTATGAGGAGATTATGAGTGCCAATGTTGGACCCCGGTCTTTGAGTGAAAATTTAGAAATAATAAATGAAATTAAATGAGTGTTTTGTATGTGATTTGTGTTATAGATGATTAT
>JANSVB020000443.1:2014890-2028564 GCA_025504935.2 Erythroxylum haughtii | reverse complement strand
CTTTTCTCGTTTTAAGCTGGGAAAAGAGACTTGATACACCTTGGTTGCTTGCATCACCAACACGAAAGGTTGAAAATGTTTATATCTTCTTCACTTGTTGATTTCAACTAAATTGTATTGGCTATACATTTTTGTTCCAACATTAGGAGTTGGATCAAATTATTCATACTTAAATATCACACTTCGTTTTGTTGGTAATCCGGGGTGCTTAATTTCAAGTATCTTAATAATTTTACCATAGTAATCCATCAATTCTCCTTGTATGCAAACCCCACTATTTACTATTGTCATGTTATGACTATGATGTTATGTATGAAACTTATATCCATTAACAAAATACACCAGATACGATTTGACAATTCGCAAAGGTCCTTTCGCAAGATCACATATTAACTTGTTCTCTATTAGATTTTCTGAGGCCTGCATCAAAAAAATATCATATTAAATAGTATAATGTCATTTAAACACTTTGATATGATAATTCAACCATTTCAATTATTGCAAGTGAAAACTTACATATTTCTCGAACCATCGAAGAAAGTGGCTTTCAACTCTTTATTGATATCATCATGTGTTTTTTCGGGTATTAGCTCATGTAACCATTCCTCGTATAATGTAAAAGCATTATTATGTATTTTAGTTATGACCACCACTCACCTCGAAAACCCAAATAATCAATTTCAAAATTAACTTAAACTTACTACATGAAAGGTTGAATCTTTTGGCAATTTAATAAAATGTAACTATGGGCAACCTCTATTTATTCTTATATTAACATTCTTCTTGTTGAGTGTCCATATATTTGCCCAGGATATCTGAAAATAGATAAGTTACCATCAACATCACCTGTTTTACCACTATCATCATTACAAGAAACTTTTCTTTCTCCTATATGCACATTCGACTCAAAATAATATGAACAAAATTTACTTGCTTCCTTTACTAAATAAGAATTATATATTGAACCTTCAACTCTAGCCTTGTTTTTAACATTTTCTTTCAAGTGATGTAAATACCTACATTAAAAAAGTCTTATTACAATTATACATTAAAACATGCTATTAGTTTTATTTAAATATATAATTTATCTCTCAAATGGATACATCCATCAATATTGAACTGGACCAGCAAGTTTAACCTCATGTGCTAAATGTATGGGTTGATACTCCATACAGTAAAAAAAACTTGGAAGGAAAATTCCTTCTAATTTGCACAAGATAACTAGAATTCCCCTTTTTAGTTTTTCCATTTCAGCTAACTTTATTTCAGATGATGTTTAAATTTTGAAAAACAAACTTAATTCTGTTATAGCTTCCCAAATTTTATTCGGTAGTAACTACCAAAATACAATTGGAATTAACCTTTACATAAACACATGAAAATCATGACTTTTCATCCCAAAGAATTTTTAATTCCTCATGTCCACACACCTTGCCAAGTTCAAAACATATCTATCAGGAAACTTTGGACTTTTCATCTATTCACACAAAATTTTCTTTTGTTTTTGTTTAAAGTATAACATGCTTTTGGATATTTACCATCAAAGATCTTTATCTAACTCGTTCTTTCTACAAAAGAAATTTCAAATCAACTCATGATTTCGCATTGTCTTTGTCATCCCTTTAATGTTCATTATAGTGTTAAACAAATTATCAAAAATATTTTTTCTATATGCATCACATCTAGATTTTGATGTATCAAATTAGTTTTCCAATATGACAAATCCCAAAAGATACTTTGTTTTCTCTAACTAAAGTTTTTACTAATGATTCTATTAACTTTTTCAACTTCAAGTTCTGTAATTTTCATATTCATCAATCTCCTGCAATATCTCTTCACTAGCTTTAAGAGAGGGAGGAGTTGTTTGTACCATCTCATTTTTAATGAACTCTTGTTTATTACATCTAAATGGATGATTTGGAGGAAGAAATTTTCAGTGGTTGTCAAACCAAGATGTTTTGCCCCTATTAGAAAGATAAAAGACATCATAATCATTATCACAGTGAGGCAAAGCCAATTTTCCTAATGTGCTCCATTCGCAGGGAAATCACTAATAGTCTACATCAAAGATGCTCTCAACAAAAAAAATTGTTTAAGAGACGCATCATATATCTTCACACCAAATTCCTGAAGTTGATGTAATTAAGATATCAATAGTTGTAAGAATACATCAATTTTATGCTTTGGATTCGTAAGGCCTGACACAATCACCATTAAGAACATATTTGCCTTATTAATACACATCCATTAAGGCAAATTATAAGGAGTAATTATGATTGACCATAACGAATATTGTTGGTCAGATTAACCACAAGGTCAGAATCCATTTGTCGACAATCTTAACCTAACATTTCAACTTTCAGCTGCAAACTCAGAATGAGTGTTATTAAAATGTTTCCATGCATGTGTATCCAATAAATGACTCATTATTCTATCTTTCTGTTCATGTTCATTATGCAATCTTATGTGAGATACAATAACATCATAGGTATATAGTCTTTAAAGTCTCAAAGTTAGCGAGAAATAATACATCCACTTCTAAGGTACTAATTTCTGCTTCATAATACGCTTGTTTAGTTTGAATATAGATTGACCACAAAATTTGTACTTTTATAACTCCACATCATCTCCCCAAAACAACATACATCCTAATTTTCAATAATCATTTTTCTCAATTGGAAAACCAAGACCCCTAATAAATTTTTTCATATTGTAAAAATTATCAACCATTTTATGATTAGGAGGAAATGGTTCATTATACCAAGCAAGAATTTTATCCAAACTTCGATCAGAAATATGCCCTTCAGACTTTATGTTCAATATTCGAGCAATTGAAGATAATTAAGTCATGGTCTCATAATTGGGCCATAATTCTTGGTTAGCTTATTATAATAAGTCAAAAAACTTTTTTGCATTTGAGTTTGGTTCTTTTTTAAGATTTTCTATATTTGCCTAAAAGTTATAACCGACTACGTCATAAACCATTTGAGCATAAGGATTTTCAATTGCGTCCTTCGTCCTTCAAACCCATATACATTTATTGATGATTTTACTTCATTACCCTTTGGGATGCTACAAGTTAATAGCTCCCTATATCATATTTACTCAAAATAATTTGGAACAAACCTTTTTCTTAACAAATGGAGATTCACATCATCAATAGGAAGAAAAAAAATATGTTTACACGATTTGCGTGGACATCTAAATTTTGGACCATCCATATATGCAGGCTGAGAACATACATAGTCAATAAAAGCTTGAACTCCCTCAACAAACTCAATATTAATGAAACCATTGGGTGTTAATCATCTATACATCCAAAATCTATCAACATTACTCATTTCTGCATAACTATTATTTAAAACTATGATTTCATATTTAGATATAATAATCATTATGGTAGTATCCATATTAATCTTACAAAAAATTTAATCATTAGTTTACACTTTGACAATAACACAAGAAGAAAGCATTGTATTATAGCATATGCATAAATTTAAGTAATGTCAAATGACAGGAAAATATTTTAGGTTACATGTGATGTAAACTAATTTCAAGTATCTACTGTTCATATCAACTAACTAATGTCAATATTTGCTAGGTATAAATCTTTTCATCATTTGATCCTTTATTTCCCCCAAGTTTTTACAGGTCTCTAATCATTTCCCCTCAAATTTGAAACCAACCAATCCCATCATATGATTTCACAATTAGAAAACTCAATCACAACCAATTCCATCTTCAATGCTTTAGAGTATTTATAACAATAAAAATTAGCCCCACCTTTTTCTCCTAATATAATTATTTTAAGAGTAACCTTAACTTATCATCAGGAAATATGTCCTCACCATCATCAAATTAAATATGTTGAAAGTGAAATATTTTACATTCTCTCAAGAGTTCTGATGTTTTCCTAATAAAACAAGTATTTGTAAGAATAAAATCCCACAACCATTGCGTTGTTGTAACAATAAAACCACCAAATTTAGCAGGAAAAATATTAGGAATGCACGGTGACATTTTTGTAAGCATCATCTAAAAAAGATAAAAAAAATTGTAATTAACAAATGCTGACGCACTAATATCTAAAACATACGTTACAATATATGTTTCGGATTAAGGTTATATTTAGTTAGGTAGCTATTAATAGAATTGAATATAATATAATTTTATTGTTTAGGAGAAGGGTTTATAATGGAATATAATGGAATGGGAGGGTTTCACATTACATCTCATTCCATTCTAAATAGTAAAAATAAGTTACCTCCAATTTTAGGAGTTTTTGATGGAATGTAAAATGATAAACAACATTTCACTATATTACATTATGAACCCTTCCATCCCTCCCAAACAAAAATTTTCTAATATTACATCTATTTTCCTTCTATTTTATTAAAAACCTTATGTCTAACCAAACATAGCTTTGAAGAACAAAAGATTTCTCCTATTCTATAACAGACAGAGGTAATATATACATCATATTCATTCTTTATGTAATTCACTACAAATATCAAAGATTGATAGTAAAGTATCTTATATTATACAGTTGGTAAGGGACCAGTTCTTATGTTGGGAAATAGAACATAGTTAAACAAGAAGATGACTCTTACCTGGTTTATAATCTAGAAATGAACACTCGGTAAAGAAAGAGACAACCAAATAGTCCTTTAGATTTGGGATACTAAAATTTTGACACCTAATGCACCAATTGAAATTAAAAGAAGAATGAAAGTTTAGATTTTGACACCTAGTGCACCAATAACAATAGACTCATTTCAATGAATAGTTAAGACGTCCACATTGTAATTCACGCCTTTGGTTGAAATGAATTTAATAGGTATCCATGTTTAAGTTGGTATATGAAACTTGGCATACTCTAAAACTCATATATGAAGAAGCAAATTTAGTGGTTTTCCCTAACCCATTCTATAATTCCTCTCTATTATACATGCTGGCAAGCTATATTACAAAGTCTTTGTACCTATAGCCAAAGAATATTTATGTATTGGCATTTGAAACTTGAATGATTGATGCACTCCATCTCTTATTTATAGAGTTTCTAATATGGATTTTGGCTTGAATTAACATCTATAAGCCTTTTCGTTGTTTTAATCATGTTCTTTACGACTAACTATAGATTGAACAAAGATTTAGGGAAGTTTTTGTCAAAACTCACAAGCTTGTATGATGGTACTGTAAGCATGAGACCTCTAAACATGTTTAGACAAGTTTTGTTTGTGAATAATATTAATGGACATCATAGCAACATTACTGAATCCTTTTAATTTGGGTTATGGAAATAGTTTGTTAAGCTATTTAAGATGATAAAGTATTCCCTTAAGTTACATGACCATCTATTCCCTTAGATTATTTCCTTAACTCTGATTTGATTTGCTAGTATATGTCTTCAACTAGAAATTTTAGGCTTCTTATAAAGATTATCTAACTCACACAAATAATCATACTAAAAATAGGTTGATTTTCCATTGCTAATTTGACATTTAATCTCATTGTTCATTCTTTCCTCATCTTTAAGAACTAATTCCTTTTCCAAAATGGATTCACCTTCGGTATAATTTTCCAAAAATTTTATCCTTTTTTAATGTTAAAGTGGATTCACTTGACATAAAGTGTCTCTTTATCTATAAAGATTATCTATTTTTATTTACCATAAGTAGTTCCTCATATTTCTTACATATTGGAATAGCTTCATATGGAGAAGCAAATATGAGCTCCAAATCATATAAGGTTGCTAAACAGTAAGTTGATTAGTTGTATTCGCTTAGTAAAGGAAAGAAGCCTCTTCTTATAGTGATCAACTCTCCTAAAAAGAGTGTCAAAAGTAGGTTCATAGCCTATAAAGGTTAGTCTCTTAGTGGCAATAAGAATTCGTAACTATTTAAGTGGATGTTATTTGGCAATTAGCCTTAAAATAGTGTAGAACCACTTTACTAGTTGAGATGCCTTGACAGATATGAAAAGATAGATTTTATGCCTTTTAATTGATAATCTTGAGAGCATGTCGAATACATGCAGAGAGTTCATCAAAGTTTTTAAACAATTGGCATTTGCTTAATAAAGAAATAACATATCATCTATAAAGGATAAATTGAAGAAACAAAATGAAATAAAGTGAATGGTTTACATTATAGGGCATATTAGTTTTCTATTATAACATCTTTTAATAGATTTAAACATGTAAATTTTCTTAAAGGAAGCCTAAATTAAAATCATTTTTCATGTTTTTCCCTTGGCCATATAAATTGGATTGGACTCTTAAGATAGTTATGTAAGTTATCATAATTAATTTGACTTCATTATTTAAATATTTGGGGGTCTTTATGTCATTACTTTTATTTCTTGAGTATGCACTTCCTTTTAATATAATGTATAACAACATTTTGATATATGTTTACTGTAGTTCTAGAAATTAACAGTTATATTATAAGTATGCCTTCTAAAGATAGTTTAACGCCTAAGGAAGATGAAGGCAACGTATAGTGGTGTGAGAGACCTCTTAGAGAACTTTCATTGAACACTTGGTATACTTCAAAAATTTGTCCCTATTTTGTTTCAAAATTATTTAGCAACATTAACATAACATTAACATAGAACAACAAACAAAGGCCTATTAACAACCTAAATAAATCATGAAGACTCAATCCATAGTAACAAAACCAACGAGTATAAAACCATTTTAAAAAAAATTGAAGCAGAAAAAATAAACCTAAGAGCAGAGCATGGACAGTCAACCTTGAAATGATAAACCCAAGACAATGGAAGCAATTGGTGGAAGAACAAATGAAGATGAAGAACCACAGTGACGGAAGAACAAAATGACAACGGAGAAGAATGAAATGAAGAAGAACGACAAGGGTGAGAGGCTTCAATTTTTTGGTTTAAATTGCACAATTCCATAGGTAAATTCCCTACGTAATGGTGTTTTCGTAGGGAATTACCTATGGAAACATCACTCCGTAGTAATTTATCTACGGAACTTTATTTTCATCGGAAAATTCCCTATAGAAACATATTTCCGTTAGTAAACTTTGTACGAAATTTTTACCGAGAACCATTAACTTCTATTTTTACGACGACTTTTACTATTTCGTCGCTATATTCTGTTGAAAAAGTTTGGCAGAAAATTTTCCTCCTCTTTTAATGACGAATTTTTTCCAGTTACAAAACATTATTTTTTTTGACAAGTTTACTTACGAAAATTAATTTTTGTCGTTAATTTACTACAGAATTTTTTTTGTAGGCAATTTTTCATCTTTAATTTGCAATTTTCATATAGTGACAATTATTAAAATAAATTGAATCGAAAAATTAAACGGTCAAAATTTTTACGATCGAACTGACTGAACCGGTTGAACTTTTTTTAATCATTCGTGGAAAGAAAAAGCCAATTATTGCTTGGTCCACGTTCATTGCGATGGGAAAAGAATCTATGGGTACAATGAACACGACATTCAGATCAGTAATGCCCATTGAAAAAAAAAGTGTCAAGAAAAGGTAAAGTCAATAGAAATTATTCAATGTTTAAATTATTAGATTGGATTTGAATTCTAACTTAGAAACATACAACTATATTGTAATGCTTCGTCTTATTCTATAAAAAATCAGAAACATTCTAAAATTTTGATAAGAAATTAATGAAAATAAAAGGAATTGAAGGTAAAATATAATGAAAGTTATGAAAAAACAATATCTATATATATACATGAGCAAAATTCTCATAATGTCATATCATGTATTTTACCCCCATATATATATATATATATATGTTTTTATAAACTTCAAATGAAAATAATAAGTGGGGTGACAGAACATTTATAAAGATTATATATTAGACATCTACTTTTTTATATTTTTAACAACTCACTTCAAAACATTAATTCTGTTATTATTTTATTGATTTAGCAAACGAAATTTTTTTATCCATGACATATAGGTCTTCACATAGAAAATTAATGATCAATTAAATATATCCATAACTCATACCCATAACCAACAATCTAAATACTCATACCTATGACTTAAATAAAAGATTGATTACTTAATTGAAATTTTTAAAAATTTAGACACTTAATTAAAAAATCTTAAAAAGTTTAAAATTGATTATTCCAACATTATGCAAAACACCTTTTTAGAAGTACAAATCCTTCATCAAGAGTATGAATGGCAACGAATTATGTGGGTTTGGACCATAAACATTTTTGTAGTTCATGACTTCAAAAACTTAAAAAACACTTAGGGATTGAGTAACTTAATTTTATTTTAATCTTTAAATTGACTATATTTTGATCTTAATTGATTGAAACTTAATTCGAATTTGCAGTGTTAATCGTACATTTTAAAATAGGTACCTTATAAATTTGCTTGCCTTCTCCTTGAACGTGAAGAATTATAACCTACAATACTTGTATAATTTGTGTTATTTATAACCTACAAAGAACTTTCACAAACACTTTTTCTTTAATAAAGACGTGAGTTTGAACTTGAGGCCTCCTAATCTGAATCCGTTAAAACTGTGTGGGCATAGAACAAGTTTGTTCAACTTAGGCCTGACTCAAGTCCACAAGACAAGCTTCAAGGTTCATTGCAAATGATGCATGATTGCTTATTTTGATGGGCAAACTGAGTTTCTAAAATTCTAATACCAGCCGTAGAATCTATTGACATGTCAATCGAGTGATTTCAAAGAATCCGTACTCTGTAATTATAAAAGAAAAACAATATTAATGAGCAAAATGAGTTAAAAACAACCTCAGGATATGAAGATGTAGAGCTTTTATCATTTAGTTGCTGTTTTGGTTTGCACAGAAATTAGATTTCAGGACTATCTTAGCCTGATTTGCTCATCTTCAACCGATTGTTGTTGAATTTTTTGAATTTTTCTTCATATAATACAATTGTTTGAAATTTTCAAGATATAATACAATTGTTTGAATTTTTCAAGAACTAAATGACTCATGAAATTTCTTCATATTATATTTTATTAAAGAATATGAACCTGCGAAATTTTATTTTTATGAGAAATAGTAATTTTTATATATATAACTTATATATCAACTAAAAATTTTAAAACATAAGGTTATGAATCATTTTTTATGTATAAATCACTTTTATTTCCTTGATCGTAAGATTTATTACTTATTTCAATAAAATATAAATAAGATAAATCGTTAAAATTGTATAATTTCTTCTATTTTTAATTATTTTAATAAAATATAAATTAAATAATTGTTCAAAATTATGCACTTTCAAAAAATTTTAACAAATTGTCTAATTAATTAATTTTTGTCTTAATTTCTATTAGAAATAGGCAATCGGTCCAAACTTTTAAATCGATTTTAAACTTTCAATTAAATTTAAGTTTAGATTTTACGGTTCAGTCCGATTTAAATTTTGATTATATATTAAAAATTCTTATGTTTTACTTTTTGTCCCTCCTCTTTTCTTCTTTATCCCTTCTTTTTCTGTGACAATTGATATTGCCCATTTCCTTAATTTATTTCTTCTTCTTCAAAGCTTGAAGTTCGTTTCTTTTAATTTATCTTCTTTTATTGCCATTTCTTTTATAGTTTCTTGTTTGTCATGTGCGCATTTGGTTGGATGATATTAACAAGATCGTGGAAGGATTGAATGATAGTAACTAAGTTCGCCAATGATGGAGGGTTGTCGGGTTTGCAAACAATAATGTCCAACTTTGATGAGTTGGATCAAATTTAGTTGACCAAGTTGGAAGTGAACAATTCGAGCTATAATTAAATTTTAGGTGAGAATTGACCTACTTTATTATCGTTCTTAATTTTTATATTAAATAAAAGGATTAAAAGTTTATAATTTTAAAAAATATTAATTGGTTGTTTATTTTTTTGAGATTATTCTCTTCCAAATTATTAAAGTAATATGTTTTGAATTAGTTTATTTTAGATAGTTGATTTATTAAATAATTTGTAAATTATTTTAATAATTCAAGAATTTACTCAATATACGTTAAGATTGAGAATAAATTAATTTGAATTTAAATCCGTACTAATTTATTGAATTTAAAAGTTATTAAATTCAATTCTAAACTTAAACTCAAGTTTAACTGAGTTTGAACATCTAAATTTAAGATTTGATTCATGTCTTTTAAAACTAATTTATCAACTAATAAAAAACATTATAATAAAAATCTAGTTAATACGTGAAGTTTAAAAAGAGATTCATAAATATACAAATCTTTTTAAAAAGAAAAAATACTAATAAATAAATAAATAACTAATATATAAATATAATCATCACTGATACACACTTAAAAACAAAATTCAATTATCATTCCCGATGTCAAAAAAAGATCAAAGGAAGATATTATCTTCGAAATTGTCCTCTAACCCATCTAGAATTCCATCTGTTAACTTCGTGTAAGTTAGGGCAACATAAGACTTTGTGTGAACACTTATCACACTTCAACTGGACCCCGTGACCGATTCCACCATCTAAGTACGACTATACAAAATCATTTTCCTTTGTCATCTTTCATCTTACTTAAATCAATAGCAATCCAACAGATCATAGATTCATAGGTGGAACTTGGGAGTCATCAGTTGGATATTCAAAGATGCTATACATCCTAGTCTAACTAACCCAAGTTTTTAATGGCTTTCTCAAACCAAAATCACCCTCACCCACTACCCTCTTGCATCTGGGCAAAGGTAGGTCTCCCACTTTGAATAAGAGTACCAAATCCCAGTTTAGCAATAAACTAGAAACCCCATTAAAGAGTTTACTACATGACATCGTCAAGTGTTTTTGAGATGAAGGGCCCATTTTTGTCCCAAAAGTCACTCCTCCTTCACTAAACCTGAACTTGGTTTGGTTTATCTTGTTACAGGCACTTTCTGTTTTTCTCGACTCTTATTAGTTTATAGGGTTCAGGGAATTCAGTTAAACTTAAACCCACTTCTCTAACCAAAAAGACACTGGTGAGGTTGGTAGGGTTAGGGTCTTGTGGATTTTACGTTATCTAGATGACAAGTTCCAAAAACCCCATTAACGGGATTAGTTCACCTACTTAAGACATGACATCCTCCACTTAGCATTAATTAGAATCTTGTAATGTTTCGGACAGTGACCTATCCAAATTATTATTATCACAATCATCTTGTCGTTTTCACCAAAATTGTTCAATCACTATCTATAGAAAAACTCTTTGATGCAATGTATCAAAAATCTTATTAGTCTAGCTTTATTTTAAGAATCATTTTAGTATCATTCTTTTAGATAGGGAAAAAAAGAATTTCTGGATAGTCAATAATCTAAAATCCCCTAATACAACTATAAATAGACTACTAATGTGTCACTACAATTTGATCATAACTCTACTCGGATAACTTTCTAATTGAAATATAATTTTTAGAATCAAATATAATAATCAACTTGAATTAATCATGTAACGTTATACTAATATATATTTAAAATATGCAATAAAATAAATAAATTTTATAATAATAAAATCTATAATCTCTGCCTTTTGAGTGCGTAATATATTAACTATCGACTAAATGTAATATCTTGCAAATTACTTTTTATAAAAAGAATTATTTGATGAAGAAACGATTCAAAATTAAATAAGGACTTCAATTCAATTGATGTTATATATTTTAATACATTTTTATTGGGCTAGGGTTAGTATTAGTAATTGGAGTGTGTGAGATGCACAAAACCCTAGTTTTGGTTTGTGCTAAAAGTACAAAAACTCGACGCTCTTTTAACAAGTCATCTGAAAGCAAACAGTTTCTCTCTTGTCTCCGACACTTTCATGTGTGGCTACTTACCTCACTTCAAGGATAGTGTGCTTGCTTGGGGCTTTCATGTCTGGTCAGACCTCAACACTCTTTTAACGAGTCATCAAAGCGAAGGCTCCACCTTGGAAGCCAATAACAACTCGAAACTCCATTATTCCTGCTTGCAATAATGTTACCAAGAAATCATTTTAGAGGTCCTTTACTTGAACCTAACTAATTCCCTACTCGGTATTTCGTATGCAAAAATGGATGAAATTGGTATTTAGAAAGAGGGTTAAATATATTGGAATTCTCAATAATTTGATTTTTTAATTCATTCAAATTCTATCTATTGCAAAATTCTTTTAGTCGTATTTTGTTTTTTATATAATATATTGTCATTTTTAAACTATAAATTAACGAAAAATAAAGAAATATGATTAAAAAGATTGTGGATAAATAATATGTAAATAATAAATTATAAGACATGAATATTAAAATATAAAAGTTTGAATGTAATTATTCTTTTTAAAGGTTTTGCTTCCATAGTAACACATTGTTAAATTGAATATAATATTAAATTAGATTTTACATTGTTACTATAATATTACCACATGATTTATAATTGCAATTTATAATTATGTTTTTATTATTTAAAGTTAGTCAAGATTAAATTATTATAATACTCATAATAATATTATAATTTATTATTCACATCGTAAAATTATAATATCTCAAATTTAAACTGGTCTGACAATAATTTCAATTCAATATAAAATTTACATATTAATAATAATTTAATTAAAAATTAATTAAAAATCTTTTTTTATACAAGATTATAATATTCAATATCTCTCCAAGTCTAAGTAGATATATTTAATCGTAGTTGTCATATTTAACTTTAAGGCCCGGCCAAGTGCGTACGTTCATTCCAATCCACTAAATAAGAAAAAAATAATTAAGAATTTATTACAAAACAAATTGACTAAAATACCCTCACAACTTGAGACAATTACAGCCGTTAGTGGGTTCGTTAACTCCCGCTCTCCGACCTATCACTTTTCAACCGTCGGTTACGGCAATAATGAGGCAAGTACTTAAAAACAACACTCAAATACTCAGATTTTCCTAAATTTTTCCAGTTTTTTATATTTTATTTTTGGTAAAAATTCTCGAGTAAAAATTTTTATTCCAAAGTGTAGTTTCTATTTTTTTATTTTACTAAATTAATCTCAATTTTTCAAAAATTTCTGAACAATTTTTTATTTATCGATGTAATAATTTGTGAAGCAACAGGTAAGATTAATTCTTTGTGACCAAAAAGTCACCGATTCAAGTCTCAAAAATAGGTTCTTATAAATTGTAAAGAAAAGATTGTGTACAATTGATATCACTCTTATTTCTTTCTCTTTCTTCTTTCCTCTTCGATAACCCAGCTTCCTAGTGTGATCCTTGTGGTATTTTCCTGGGGGTCTCAAAGGGTTAAGAAGGCTAAAGCCTCACTAGAGGGTCACCTTCGGTCAGTCTCGGAGAATATGGAGAAGGGGCAAGAATCATCGTCTTCAGAGGAATTCCCTCCCTTTTCCAGTGAGCGACTCTAGTGCGATTTCGGGGTTTCATCAGTTGGGTTAAAGGTTCCAGAGAGTCAAATAATGCTCATTTTCGATGATGGGGGCTTGGAATAGTAAGCTTAAGGTTCTTCATAATAAAGGGGATCTAAAATATTACCCAGACGTCATTCAAGATGGCTTCTTCTCTCTTACGATTGAGGTGTTACAAGTGGGAGCTAGTGAAGTAAATCACACGTTAATATAGAACTCACGTACAGTATACGAAGTACACAAGAAGGGATGGTTGAATTGTGTAATCTTTTCGTGAATACACAAAACCTTTGATATTT
>JANSVB020000443.1:1982606-1994098 GCA_025504935.2 Erythroxylum haughtii | reverse complement strand
AGAGATCAATGTATACAAAATTCAAATAAAGCAGACAATGAAGTGAGACCATCTAGGTCTACTCACAGTACGCTCCAAAATAGCATTAGCTTCCCAAATTCTGGAATGTCTGTATGCGGACACTTGACCTGCACAACGCAATCTTTCTCAGGATTTTGTTTACACCCCATGTAAGCTTGAAGATGATCCAAGTTTTTCTTTGTCTCTGTTTGAACTCAACTGGGGTTTGGGTTCTGTTAATTTCCTTTTCTGGTTTCAGTTGGGAAGCTCCCTGCAAGCTCTGTAAGTGAAGAGAAATTGGAAGTTCTTACAAAGTATGAGCAAGAAAAGATTGAAAGGTTACTGAGCAAGTACATAGCTTTCTGTGGACAGGTTTAGGTTCTTTTCTTCTCTGATGATTCATCTTGGAATCAAATGTTTCTGATAGTTTCTGAGGATCTCCATTTTCCTCAAAATTTTTACAGGTAAAGGCTGAAATTAGGAAAGTTGAGAAATCCGATGAGCCCATTCACAAGGTCATAGTAGATTTGATCTCCAGACAAAAGATAAAGAAATTGGTCATGGGACTTGCTTTCATGAAGGCTTCTTCGTGGTGAGAACAAGTTTTCTTATCTTCTTCACTGTGTGATCCAACTCATTATTTATCCATATCTTCCTGTACAGGAGATCAAAGACTGCAACCAGCAGCTTACTGTACATTCAACAGCACAAACCCAATTTCTGTGAATTTTCCATTGTATGGGGAGGGAAGTTGATGTTCCTTAAAGAAGAAAACGATGAAGTACGCATCGAGAACGATCAAGGAGTGCCCATCACAAAGAAGGGTAGTTTCAAGGGTTGGCTGGGAAAGATGTTTGCTGAAAGTTCCAGCAGAAACTCTACTCATGGCCTGGACTCGAGTAGTTCCCAAGATCAATGGCAGAAAAATGCCCAAGAGATTGAAGATTATTTCAAGTACTTAACTTCTCTGAATTTGGATGCAGAAATATGTGAGGAAGAGAAGGATGTCTTCCAAAATAATTCAATGGAGCCTGATTTGCCAGAACTTGATGATTCTACCGTGGTAAGCATTACAAAGATCATCTTATGCAATATGTGGTCATGACACCTTATCTTCATTGGCAAAATTTTGGTCCTTGTGTTTGGCTGAAAGCGTAGCAAGGTACTGCTTTATGACTGTTACTAGTGTTAGAGAGTTTTAATAATGAATAAACGCGAAAATGTTAAAAAGTTTATAAATATTGATCTTAATTATTAAAAAATGACTTTTTGATAATAGTTGAACTAAGCTTAATTTTTGTTAATGAACTCTACACTTAATTTATATTAAAAATTTTAATATAGTATCAGAGTAAGTTTGATCCGAATTATTAATTTCTTGATTGTTTATCTGGATGTTTAGTCTTAACTGTCCGATTTAGTTATCATTGTATTTATTTTAAGTAAAAACTAGATGTCCAGTCCTAATTATACTTGAAGGGGAGTGTTAGAGTATCTTATATTGACTAAACATGAAAATGTTAAAAGATTTATAAGTGGTAAGGGTCATCTATCCAAATAATTAATTCTAGTTATTTTGACAATAATTAACTTAGGCCAAATTTTTGTTAGTAGGCTCTATACTTTACTCATATTTAAAATTTTAATATAACATCAGAGCAAGTTTGGTTCATATTATTAATTTCTCGATTATCTGTCTGAATATTCAATCTCAGCAATCTGGTCTGGTTATCACTACATTTATTAAATGACAATTAAATGTGTAATCTCAGTTGCATTTATGAAAAAATGTTAGAGTATCTCGTATTGACTAAATATAAAAATATTAAAAAATTTATTGATCATTTTGTTGACCATTTAAAATCTTGTTACTAGATTTTGCATTCTGACCTATATTAAAAATTCTAATAAATAGCAATTTTCCGAGTAATCGTAACATACCCGCGGTATCCGATGGAAAACGGTAATCAAGTAGGTTGTGCCGTGCCAAATATCTGAATCGAGTTCTACCGCTTGCAACGGTAGCATGTCACAGAAAGATTTTTAGATCATTCAATTTCTTCCATTGGCGGCATGTTTCTCTCTCTTTTTCCTGTTTCCTGAATATGGCAATGTTTTGCAATATGTCAGAGTGTTGCTGCAAAAGTGGAATCCATGAAAAGGAAAATAGATGAAGCCCAGAAGATAGTTCAGTTGAAAAAGGAAGAGACAAAGGCCAATGCAGAAAGATCTGCAAAAGCTGAATGGGCCATATCTTTGTGCAACACCCAGGTGATTTCAGCAGCTTAATTTCTGTGCAAAGTTGAGCATATTTCACTACATTCATCTGAAATTGTTCCTAGTTTTGACCTACTGAAATGAATTCCCACCAATTTGGGAAACAAAACATGTTTTTTCTTAACAAAGCAAATCCCAAGTTCTCGATCCTTTTTACATTTGTTATGTTCCTGTTGAACTGGAATGACGAATTCATTACAGGTTGAAAAGCTTGACGCGGGGATAAAAGAAGAGACAGCAAGACGCATAGAGATAACCAACCACATAGATTCCGAGAAAGAACAGATTCAGGATATCCTGAGCTATGTTGAAGAAAGCAGAAACAGGCTAACTTACCTTCGTGAACTACAGTTGGAACTCTCTAACAAACTTCAGCTATCAACTGTGACAAGATCACACATGGAGACTGAACTAGAGAAGGCAGTGATTGCAAGAGCTGAAATGGTTCGGGAAATTGAGGAGTTGCGGAGGCAGAGAGACGTCATTCAGCGCAGAATCGAGTTCTGCAAGGAGAAGGATGCCATTGGAATGGCCACCAAGTTGAGTGAACAGAGTTGCTTTTATAGAGATTACAGTGCAGAAGATATCAGGCTAGCAACAGATGATTTTTCTGAGATACTGAGATTGAAATCAGGGGGTGATTGGACTAATGTTTATCGAGGACGCATCAATAATACAACAGTTGCTATCAAAATGCTCCCTTCTGAAAGTCAGCTGTCCCCTGAAGATTTTCTAACCAAGGTAACATAAAAACATGATCTTATCAAAGTAAGAGGTTCTAGCTTTACCATCTTCAAACCGATCATTGAAATATTTAACTTTAATCCGATGTTGTAGATGAAGATTCTGAACAGCATTCGTCACCCACATTTGATATGCATGATTGGCTTCTGCTCAGAGATAAAGTGCATTGTTTTCGAGTACATGCAAAATGGGAGCTTAAGAGACATATTATTTTCCGCACAAGGGAGCCTTAAGAAGGTAAATCGATCCCTCCCATGGCATGCTCGGTTACGTATAGCCCACGAAGTAGCCTCCGGCCTCGCATACCTCCACTCAGCTCAGCCAAAACCTCTAATCCATGGCCACCTGACTGCCGGCAACATCCTTCTGGACCGAAACCTGGTTTCTAAGATTAGTGGATTCAGCTTAAACCCGGACTCTGATGTCTGTGACGAGCGACCCGATATTCGTGCACTTGGGGTCATACTTCTCAACCTTTTGACGGGAAGGAACTGGCTCGGATTGGTGGAGGAGGCGGTGTCGAAGGACCGGACTGCCCTGGTGAGAGTTTTGGATAAGAAGGCTGGACGGTGGCCGATAGAACTGGCGGAGGAGCTTGTAGAAGTGGCGATGAAGTGCATGGCAGTCCACGGCGAACATAACTCAGAGATGAGGGTGGGGAGAGTGGTTGTGAAGCTTGATGAGTTAAGGAGAAAGGGTGATGAGGTGGTCGCCAATGATGGGAATCAGGTAGCTGAAGATGAAAATTTTGTGGCTGAAGAAAACTCCATTGAAGTTCCAAGCATCTTTATGTGTCCCATACTTCAGGTTAGTTCAACTCAGTCTCAACCATACTCAGATTTGAAAGACTTTGACCCTGAATCTGAAATTTGCAGAAATTTTGAATTTTAACTTGAACCCAAAATTTTTGGACTTGACCTGAAATTGAAATTTATCGAACTTTTAAATTTTAACTCAAACGGATTAAGTTGAGCTTTTCGATCTAAATTAAAAGTTGATCAAACTTCGAATAAGATCAAATCTATGAAAAAAATTTGGGTTGAGCTTGTATTTAGCACTAACCTTATGTTATGCTGTGATGGTTGCAGGATGTGATGAAAGATCCATATTTAGCAGCGGATGGATTTTCATACGAGTTGGAAGCCATAGATGCATGGTTGAAGATGGGGAGAGACACATCACCTATGACCAACTTAAAGCTTAAGCACAAATCCCTCACTCCTAATCACACACTTCGATTCCTCATTCAAGACTGGCAAACTAAGAAGTCTAATGTACCTGCATAACAGACTCGTTCATTATTGGCTGATTAGTTCTCTGTTAGAATTCATTATTGTAGGTCAATAATTAATTTCTTTATTATTTTTTTCAGTTTGCATTACTTTAATATAAATGAGTTTGACATATGCAAGTATTGACAGAAAACAAGCTCATTCAATGAGATTGGCATGTCAAACTAAACAGAAGTCGGAGTATTCTAACTCGATTAGGCTCATACTGGGACTAGAACTTACAAAAACCACAAATACATTTTATGGGAAAGAATGTTTTGAATATTACAACATTCAATGTATGCATAAATAACATATTTGGCTGAGTTATAATTGAAGATGAGCTAATTTATGCATCATCTCCAGCAATCATGGGCCAAACTTCAAATATAGTGGCGTATAAGCTGCACAAAGTGCTATTTATCTTCTACCCTCTCAACCTGAAACCTAACATCAAGCAAGCAAACATCTTGAGCAGCAGAAGAACTTGGCAACCTTTTCAGGTAGGGAATAATCTGCATGGAGATCTGGATCGGTTGCCATGTCCTCAGCATAAGACCATATATATACTCCCCTTTCCTGCCGACTACCAGGGACCGTGTTGTCAAGCACAAACGCAATCAACAGTGTAACCACCATGTTCATTGACAAAAGTGCATTCATCGCAAAATCAAACTGACACAAAAAACAAAGAAAATCGTCATAAGCTCTTCAATATCAAGCTGGAAAAGGAAAGTATCTGAGTTCCGTAACTGAAGAACTGAGTTGCAGAAGATATTGTCCTGTTTACAAGTTCACTGATTAGTAAAAAGTCGACAGTGGCGTACTTGTTTACTGCTGGAGTGAACCGGCCCGTCTGATGCTGCCCCATAGGATAGAAAATAACTTGGTAGGATCAAGCTAGATTCAGGTTGATACTGCTGAAAATATGCAGGAATCGATAAACCAAGGAAGAGAGAAACACCAACTATCGTTATGTTCCTAAAACTTGCCGTTTGAGTGTACTGCAAAGTTGAGAGACCCAATGCCACAGTAAGGCCCCATATGAAGCAAAGAATAGCAGCAGCCAAGGCTTGTGGTATTGAAGCGAGAATGGCACCAATTTTTCCTATTAAAACAAGTAAATCTATTACATGCTAACACCAAAAACTGAGAGCACTAAATGCATTAGTCATTGAGTACTGAAGCCAGACGATCAATCAGGAGATATCCAGATTTTATCAAATTAAGGAAACTTATGCGGCAAATTACAATCTCAAAAGTAGAGTACGGCTCTCACATTTTTGTGTTTAGCTTAAATGTGTGAATTATTTGTCCGATGAAGTTTGTGACAAGATACATTTTAGGGATGTCTTAGACATCCTTTGAGATCTAGCATTAACTTCATCGAAAGAAGACGAAGTGCAAGTTTCCATGTGAACAGCCAAGTTGAATCATCTAGCATTGATCTAATTCAGTGTCCAAGTATCAGAAACAACAGTAGTCTACAAGCATGGTCCAACATAGACAGAGTTTCAAGGTATTTACCTATGAAAGAGAAAAAGATCAAAAAGACTGCTCCAAGTTCGACAACTCTTCGACTGGCCACCTTTGTTACGTTGATGGTGTGGGCATTCTCCGTTAAGGTTGTTGAGCCAGTACCTGAACCCCAAAGGCCAGCCAAAATACTGCAGAAGCCTTCAAGTGCAATTCCTCTGCTTACAATTCCTGGAGTTGGAGGCTTTGAATTCACCAGCAAGGATGTAGAATGATATGTCCCAACCTGGTATGCAATTACAACTTTTGTAGGTCATATTTGTGGTTCTATATTTATTCTCCTACACGGAATAATATCCACGGTTTCGTAGATCATGCAAATGTTAACTCTGGGTTGTTCAATGGCTTCATGAAAAGTAAAGCCACAGGTCTTCATCATACTATTTTATTTGTTGCTTTAACTGATGTAGGAATAGTTTAACTCTGCCATAATCACCAAAAAGATTTTGCAGGAGGTGCTTGCAGAACTTTTACTCACTATCAACCGATAGACAACTCAAAATTAACTCGATTCTCTCTGCTTCATTTATTTACTTTCCGTCATTGTTACTTGTATGGAACTATCTATACAATTATGAAACACCTAGTGCCCAATAGTGGAACAGGAATTAAACTCGGGGGGTAAATTCGTGGGTGACTGTAAGGCTGCTAAGATTTATATCCTAATAGAACAAATCAAATTTGCCATGGTACATGAACTTGACTTACTGAATCCACAGAAGCAACCAGAGAGACGATTATCATGATCAAGGAAGTTCTTAGATGGAAGATGGGGATACCCCATTGTAAAGGGTAGGGAATTCTGACCCAGGCTGCTGTTTTCCAAGCATTGGAAACATCAGTTCTGCAGTGTTGCATGGTATAGGCATGCTTTCTGCATTGGTCCACCAATATGTTTGAACTAGGTATGCCGGGGCTGCAACCTTTGAAATTGTATGCTCCACCAGCTGTCAAAAAGAATGCATATATCCAGATGATCATAACACTGAAAGGGACCTGCAATGACAAAAATAATTCAAGCAAGAAGTTGCCAACAAAATTAGCAGCATTCAACTTAGTAATTGTATGCAACTACGTATAGTAGCATCAGTTGAAGTTTAGAAAAGTATTAAAGAGAAATAAAAGATGAACAAAAAGAAAAGACATAGCAAGCTAGAAAACATACTGCATAAATTCGGAAAATGCGATGGCCAAAGATAGATATTCCTCGAAGGTACTGAAAAAGGCAATATGAGTACACAAATAAGTTTTGTGAACAGTTTCTTTGCCACTAGTAATGACATACAAGAAAAGGAATAGCAGAAATTTACATCATCTGCAAAACTTTCCTTACACACTGGAAAAGATAACATATATACTAAACGCATAGACCAGTACAGTACTAAAGATATATATTTGAATTGTTTTTCACCATAAAGAACATAACTTACCAGAGCGAAAATGAGAACCAACAGTATCAAAGGAATGCTAATTTCCACACAACTTCCAGCTTGGGGGAAACCGTAGCTTAAAAATGCTAAACCTACTGCTGTAACAGTTGGTGCAACCACCACAGGATTTATTAATCTGTAATGAAATGTTTTCCAACAAAGAAGTATCAGACAACTTTCTCAAATGTAAATAAAAATGTGAATGGCTTGCGTATCAAATATTGTTGATTTTTAATGACTAGCCTTCAGCATAATGAAAATTGAAGACCTTATAAGTTAAAATACAGACTTTAAAGTGCGGAAGTAATTAATCATTCTCAGCTGTTTAATTTGAAAGTAAAGGAATATAGAAGGGATCATAACATATTCTCATTTCAAACAATATCAGAGATTGATATTCAGGTTGATTAAAAAAATATATGTACTTATTTAAGGGAAAAAGGACAAACGTAGATTCATGGCAAGCACTGAGCATTGAACACTTCGAACAACTACTAAAATGAAGAAGCTACTTCTCCACTTACCTTAGTAACAAGGACATTAAACCACTAAATCCCAATAAGCTTTGAAATATCGAACCAATAATTATAGCCCCTTGAAGTTCCCGCATTATGTGCCTAAATTTCTACAAATAAAAGAAGTCTGCAATTAACACAAAGACTAAGCTTACTACCCAAAACAAAGAACAGCTAATAATATCCTGCAACTGTAGCCATTAGTCTAAACTTCAATGGAACACATACAGCAAAATGATTGTCACTACTCATTCTCAACTCTCGTTCAATCACAAGTTTACCCCGTACTATTTTGAATTTTCTTTTATGATCATTTATGTTCTGTTAATAAAAGGTTTGCAAGCTATTTGGACTTTTAAAATGACATTACTGGTAAAACTTGACGAAGTACAGATATATCACATGCAAAGTCTTCCTGCTAAAGACTTACGTGTTCTGTCAGATTCCGATATTCATGAGCATTAATAATGACCAATGCTGGCGTCAAATACACAAACGAGCTCCCTTGAACTAAGGGCAGTCGACTACCGAAGTATGAATTCAGTATTGTTGTAATGCCAGACACCAGAAGCATTGTAGAAATAACTGTAGCCGTATCTTTCTGAAACATTCATGTTCATAAAGGCTCAGTCAATAGACATTGGCAACATATGGAGGAGTTACTAATGAGAGGTAGTACTTACATCAGTGCCACCCATAGCTGGTACGATGATTAGGGGAATGAAAACTAGCGAACCAGCCAAAGATAAATAGTGCTGTAAGCCATAGAATATAAGTGGCACTGCAGTGAGAATACAAATTAGTGAGAATCACTTAGAAGAATAATCCCACCAATCAGGAATCAGTGAGTCCCGAGTTCATACGCAGATTTAAAAATCCAAGTTCTTGCTTTGTGAGAAAGTTATTTAAGCATATTTGACTATCTACTGCTATGTATGGATGTCAGACTTCTTATATGTGTCACACAACATTAAATTTGTGTCCAGAATAGGTAAGGGCGACAAAACTATCCAATAACTATGTCAAGTTTCAGTTGAGGACACACATTGGCTTTCAGAAAATGACATTTAAATCTCCACGGTTAATAATCCTTTACTAACATCAAATACTACACCATCCGCACGTTCTGTAAACTAGTCATTTTTACCAACTTCTGTTTTTGCCTGAGTTTGAACTTTAGAACATAGCATATAGAGCACCCTGATAGCTAAAAAGGCGAAATAATAACTAAAGAGCGAAAGAAATTTGTAGAATGCACCAACCAAAACCAGGATTATCTCGCAATCCATATCTCATTCCACTTTGCCTGTGCCACCATCCATCAACAGGCTCCTCCCCACCTGGAAAGAATTCAATCCCAACATCCCTCCCCTCGTTTCCTTCCTCCTTCTTCGGTTCCAAAGCCGGAGTTGTTGCTGGTATTTCATTTCCATTTTCATTTGCTATTGCATTCGTATCAGCACTCCCATTTACGTGCTGTTGAACTCCATTTCCATTTCCATTCAACCGTGTTCCCTTTTCCTCAACTTTAGATCCCGATAGAGGCTCCTCTCCAATTCTCCTTTTATTGCTCTCATCCCTCAACCCCAAACCCTTCTCATCTCTCCCAGTTCTCAACCCATTTCTAGTGCCAGGAACATAGCTCGAGTCCTGTTCAATCTCGGTGGCTCTGCCAGGCCTAGTCCGACCCAGAACCGGGTCAATCTCAATCTTTGGTGACGACCCGCCATTGTTCTGTTGATCAGTACCCTTCTCCAAGTCAAAACCAGCGCCGCTATCAAACTTCCCACTGGTGCTTGTGGCAGTTTCACTAGAGAAAGTGGACACAAAGCCAGTTCTTTTGGCCCAAGATCGCAGGTCTCTAGGATTGTGGTCAGATTTCGGCACAAAAGGCTCAATCCTCGGCAGCATAGAGCCAAGCTTTAGCTTACTATTACCTCTTTCTCTCTTCTTCTCGGACTTCCCCAACAAATCTGAGCTCGACCCAGGTTCCATTGCAGCTTTTTCTTAAATAAATAATCACTCTTTAGCTAGATAACCACCAACAGGACAGAATCAACAGCCCACACCATAAAAAGGCCGAAAGAAAAGAAAAGAAAAGGAAAGGAGAGAACTTTATAAGTAGAAGCAAAGAAAAGATAGGAGTGGCAATGGAGATGTGTCACTCACTAAGAAGGTGAAGGAATCATTCATACCTTTGCTTAGTGAATGATAGCGAACATAACATCAAATTATAATGGGCATTACTAAGTGGGAGAGTGAAGCTACTGAAGTCATGTTCCCACCTCTTCAACTGTTTCTCGCTGCCGCTAGCTGGTTGCTGTCAACACTCGGCAATCATAATTCGTAAAATGACTACAATGCCCTCGTTTTTGGCCGTTGCAATAGACACAACACAAGTGGGAAAACCTTGTCAGGAAAAGAAAATTCATAACCGTAATAAGGATAATATTACATATAAAAGTACCTCTTCAAATGCTGCGTCTGTGATGACTAGGATTTCTTCGATTCTAAGTATGTCTATGCTGATTCAGTGGCTGTAATGAGAAGCCTACGTGGCTTGGATCAGTAACTAAAGTTGGAAATTATTTTTATATCAATGTAATATATATAAAGTAAAATGTTTAATGTATATAATAATTCATAACTTACTTATTCATTTAATTATTAAATGATGGTTTAAATCAATTTTTTGAAAGGAGATAAGGGAGAAGTGGAAAGATGGGTTTGGACTTTGGTAGCTTCTACGTCCCTTTCAAAAGATAAGAAAGGCAAAGTAGTGTTTGGTAGGAAATGTGTACTTTTGAAGTTAGTACAACGACTTAATCAAGATGTAACATAATTTAAAATTTATGAATTAAATTCAATTTGATCAATTTTTAATTTAAATTTTATGATTTTTATTTGATCAATTATGATAAAGTAATTAAATTTGTAAAACTTATTGGACTAAATGATATTTAAAAATCGGGATAGAGTATGCAATCTTCAAGTAAAAGGGATCCTGAAAAAAGGGAGAAATGTACAGCTGGGTTGCTGGAAATCCAAGTAACCTTTGCTTTTCTCCACCAAGTGGTGAACTAGGTAAAGCTCTCAATAATGACTCCACTACTACCAGCAACCTATCAGTTCAATACCAGTAGTTGGCAATTGATTTCCAAGAAGATTGTCTGAAAAGTTCAGTTCTTTAGCCTAATTATTTCAACCCCACTACTAATCAAATTATTATCCTTCAAGTTGAAGATTAGGGAAATCATTATATACATGAAATGACAGTAACAACCAGGAACATTGGATCCTTGGGACTCTGATCTTTAATTCCTTTGGAAATAGAACTAACGTCAAGTCTTCAAACCAGAAGTTTCACTGGGAAAAGAAGACGAAGTACAGGAGATTTGAGTGAAGATCATACTACATTCATGACTAGTCAAGAAATCTATGTTTTAAAGAAACTTGGAGCCACTTACTGACCAGCAAAACACAGAATACATAAAACATGAAAAGGGATGCAAGAAAAGAAGCTGTAGTTTTTTTAAAACCACAAAAGGGAAACTTGCTGCAGACCGTGTACATAGACAAATGAAAAGATAAAACAGTTCGCAAATGGCTGAAATACTCTCTGCTGTTTTACAATTGGCTGTAGGCATCTATATTGATCCAGAAAAGAAAAGGGCTATCTGTTCAATATTAAACGAGAAACAAGAAGCTGTGGCTTCCAC
>JANSVB020000443.1:1942004-1953189 GCA_025504935.2 Erythroxylum haughtii | reverse complement strand
ATGACAAATTTTTAATCATTTTTTAAAATTTTTAATTTTATTCAACCTTTAATTATAAATCTTACCGGTTTAACTTTATGTTTAGTTTTTAAAATATTGATCCCAACTTATTTTATAAATATGATTTCAATTTATTTTATAAATTTGAATTAAAATTTCAATTTTAGCTCATATTCAAATAAATTTGGATTAGGTAAAGCGTATTTTAAAATTTATCCATCAAGTTTGATAAGAAAATGACGAGTTATTGGTCACCACATTCAAGTATCAAGCCATGGAAGTTCTACAGATGTTTGTTAGCACATGCAGATCAGATTGGTGGGATTAATGATTTTATTATAATAATCACATGTTGATCATATGGTTGGTACCTGAAAATGATCTCTCTCTAACAAAAATGGCTGCTCCAATCTTGCAGGATCAGATTTGGAATTTGGCAGTTTTAACAAGTTATCTATCCATCCCATTTAAACATGGATGGTTAACTTTTGATTAATCTTTTTTGATGTGATGATAAATAATTTGAATTTTAAATAATCCTGTGGATAAAATTTCCAATAACCAATATTATGAATATTTTTTATTTGATAAATGATTAAAATATTGTCTCTATGTCTTACATTTTTTTGAAAAATTAATAATTTTTATTAACTTTTAATGGGTTTGATTTATAAATAATCTTATGAATGAAGTCTACATTTAAAAAATAAATATGAAAATTTTAATAACCGATTTATGAACATTGTAGATAATGAATTATACCTGAGCTTTAAAATAAATATCACTTTTTAAATTGAATATATAGATTAATATAGAAATTTTAAATTTAATACTTTAAATTCACTTATTTGAATTTAACTGGACTTAAGTTTGGGTGTGTGTGAAATTTTTTCAGGCTTAAATGTGACCTGACCCAATCTCAACCCTTACATAACAACAACAATAATAACATCAACAATAACAATAACAATAACGATTCAATAAAAATTTTGTTGATACGCAGATTTGGAGAAGTTCAATATTATGCATATTTATCCCTAATTAGTATAGAGATTATTTTTGATAGACCCATATGAGCAAATATCTGTGCATATACATATTAAAATAATAATAATTAAAAATAAAATAGAAACAGAAATAGAAATAGATAATAATAATAATAATAATAATAAGTAATGTTTTATTAATTCGTAATTAAATTGAAGTTTGATATTAAAATTTACCAATGGAAACAACTTTGGGCCCAGATGAGCCTGTACTACTCTGCATACCGTAACCCAACTCCCGTGCCAACGGCTAATTGGATTTCTAAAGTAATCCTTTTGTACGGTTAACGCCGCTTAGGCTGCCATCCAACAATTTCAAATCCAAATAATCCCTCGTCGCCAACGGCTATCTTTCATAAGCCCCTTTCTCAATTCAATTTTCCCTTATTCTCTCTGTTCTTTTCTTGTTGAATCTGAAGGGATTTGTACGAAAACCATCGCAGATGGCAAAGATTTGATCTTTTTAACAGGTACGTTTCCGGGTCGCTCTTATTTTGTCATGCTGTTGTTTGGTTGCCGAGAAAATGCATGAAAAGAAACCAAGAGAAAAGGGAAGAAAATTTTGAAAATCTTCTCAAACACTCAGTTGGAGAACTCTTCTTTTGTTTTGTAATACTTACATGTTAATTAAACACTAAGGAAGTTATTAGTTACTGTAATGACAAACGCCGTGGCCGCTGTAAAATTTAGGAAAAGTTTCTTCATACTATGAAGTTCTTTCTCTTTTGCTTTCCACTACTTTCATGGATTTTGTTGTTTCGTTAATTACTTTGAATATCTTCGTTTTCTAGGGATTTACTTACTTTTTTTTTGAACTTCTGATATTACTTGTCTGTTTAGTCTAAGGTTTTATGGGTTAATAAAAATTAGCATTAGGAACCATAGTTTGACGCGAGATTCTCAAGATAAGAATGCAGTTGCAAATACTTTAAGTTTACAAGATTGTAATGGTCATCCTGAAATTTGCCCCAGTTGCTTTAGGTGGTTTTGTTCAAGTTCCATTCTTGGATGAAATTTTTCACAAGGCTCTTCGTCATCGCAAAGATGAAATTCTCAATCAGTTATATACATCAGAAACAAAAGCCGCATTTTCTATGGAGCATAAGAACATTTTCAATTTCGTATTATCTTAGAAAATTCTTTGTTTTAAAGTTGATGCTGCATTTTAAGTTTGAGTTACCATAATATGCCACAATGTTTGTTTTGTTGATCATTTTACGTTGCAAACAGGTGTTCTTTCGTCAGTTTACACTCAGAAGGAAGGAAATGGAGAGGATCTGTGAAGAGTTAGACGAGGCTAAACTCGAGATAGAGAGGCTCAAGGCACACCTGAAAGGCAAAGTAGATTTATCTGAAAACTTAAGGAAAGCTTGCAATGAACAACTCATCAAGTTAGAAGAAGCGACTTCGAAAATTGACAAGCAGTCCCAAGAACTTAATGAAAAGGCAGAGGAAATCTTTGTGTTGAAGCAAAAGTGTGAGGATGTCCAGTTCAGATTGAATGAAAAAGAGTCCACAGTTAGGCGTCTAAGCACTGCAACTGATAAGCTTAGGGTTGATTGTGAGGAGAATTGCAGAAAATGGGACGAGGAAAAAAGGGGATTGGTGCTGGCTTTGGATGATGCCAATGAGAAAAGCATTGATCAAGAGCAAAAGATCAATGTGCTTATGGCAGAGAATGAAGGTCTAAAAGGACTTTTGTCGGCTTCTCAAAAGAAGTGTTCAGAAGCAGAAAAGAAAGCAAGAGCACCCAAAGAACTGAGAGAAAGAGATGACATGCTTATCAAGTTAGAGGAAGAGAGCAGGAAGATTGAGGATAAGCTAAAATGGAAGAAAGAGCAATTTAAACATCTAGAAGAAGCACATGAAAAGCTACGTGAACAGTTCGGACAAAGCAAGAAAGAATGGGAGCGTGAAAAGTCTACATTGATTGATGAAGTTTGTTCACTGCAGACAAGCTTGGATTCTCAGACCAGAATTTCAGAAGACCTCAGTAACCAGTTGGAAATGTGCAACCAAGCCTTAGCTCATGAAGAAACTCGGAGGAAATATCTGGAAGTGGAAGTTTCTGAATTTAAAGCACGTTTTGAGAATGTTTTAACCGAGTGTGAGCAAGCCAAGTCACAAATTGAATGCTTGACCGCTCAGAGAGACAAAGAAATTGCAGCTCTGAGACATGCATTAGCCACAAAGGAGACGTTTTACAGAGAAAATGAATACCGAGTTGGAAAGCTAGAGCAGGAGAATCAAGAACTACTTGCAAGCATTAGAGAACTCCAGGAAACTCGGATTCAGGAAGTAGGGAGCTCTTCTTCTGTTGCAAAACTTCGAAACAAGCTTAAACGTGTGGAGCAGATGCACAGAGATTGTTCTGCAAATCTTAAAGCTAAAGACGCTGAGTGGAGCTCACAACTGGAAAAGTTAACCGTAGAACTAAATCAATACAGATCTAAACTAGAGCTTAAAGAAGAAGAAGTGGAACGGCTCAAAATGGAAGTGGAGAACTGTCATTTTGAGATAGTGCAGTTGAAGCTGCAGAATGAGGAGGCTTCTGTAATGTCATTGGTGCTGAAATCTGGAATAGCCGAGTCCCATTTAAATCTTAGAGAAGTCGAGACTAAGAACAGTGTCTCCGACAAGGAAAAAGATGAAAGTATTTCTCTCTTGATGAAGCAGCTGGAAATGAAGAATATTGCTCTGGCTAAAGCTCAAACGTGTGCCGATGATGAACGTCATAAAGCTGCATCTTTATTAAAGAGAATCGAGTCCTTGATTCTCATAGAAGAGCAGCAAATCCTACTTCAGAAGGAGCTTGAAAGGTACAAGGACATGGTTAAGGAATCATCCAGCTATCATGTTCGGTTCAAGGAACTGTCTTTGCAAACGGAAACTGACTTGAAAGATAAACTTCAAGCTGCTTGCGATGCCCTAGACATGGCTAATTCAGAGTTGGCTAAAGAACGAGAGAAGGTTATATCTTTGTCGAGGAGGATCGAGTCCTTGAGTTCCACTGAAGAGAAGCAGCTCATGATGCAAGGAGAGCTTGAGAGCTGTAGAAAAATGATCGAGGAATCATCCAAGCATCAACTTTACTTGGAAGAGCGAGCTTTGCAAATTGAGAATGAGTCAAAGGAGAAACTTAGAGAAGTATGTGACGCGTTAACCTTAGCTAATTCCGAGTTGTCTGAACAACATGAGAAATCATCCTCCTTATCTAAGAGGGTTGAGTCCCTAGATATGATTGAAGAACAAAGGCTATTGCTGCAGAAAGAGCTACACAACTACAAGAAAATGCTTGAAGAATCATCTAAAATCCAACTTCTCTTACAGAAGACGGCTCTGCAAACAGAAACAGAATTGAAGGAGAAGCTTAAAAAAGCTTGTGATGCATTGGAAACAGCAAAATCTGAACTGGCTAAAGAACGGGAAACGGCAGCATCTTATTTGAGCAGGGTTGAGAATTGTAGTATCATCGAACAGGAGCAGCTCGAGATGCAGAAAGAACTCGACATGTGTAGGGAAATGCTTGAGGAATCATACAAGTGCCAAGTTCGCTTGGAAGAGGAAGCATTGCTCAGAGAAAATAACTCTAAACGGGAAATTCAGGAATTGCACAAGGCTTTAGACAATCTCAACTCCGATGTGGCAGCCAAAGTTTGTGAAGAGCATGCGTTTGAATTTGAATTGTGGATATGGAAATCTATAGCTGAACGCTTTAAAGATGACCTTGAAGAAAGTCAGTCACTTCGTAAAGAATTAGAAGCTTCTCTTATTGCACAAGTAGAAGTTGGAGAAACATTCAAGCTGGAGAGGGATAATCTTTCCCGTATGTTAGAAACACAGGACATCGGAATAGATAATCTGCAGCGACATGTCTCATTATATGAGGAAGAACTTAAAACAAGAGAGTCAGAGAAGGAGAGCTTTCTGCAAATGATGATAGAGAAGGACAAATCTTTAGATGATCTTCAGAAGGAGATTGAGTGGCTAGAACAAGAGTCACTGAGAAGAGAAATTGAAGGTTTAATTTCCTTTCAAACAGGAGCAGAAAGAACATTTGAGCTCGAAAAGGAGAAACTAATCCAGCTTATTGAAAAGAGAGACCAAAGAATAGACGAACTCTTGCAGCTTCAGCTCACAGGGGAGCAGGCGCGGATCAGTTTGCTCCAGGAGAACTTGGAGAAGATTGTGGCTGCTGAGATTCTGACACAACTACAAATTGAGGAGAAGAAGTTGATGATTAAGGAGCTGGAGGGTGATGTCCACTCTCTACAGCAGAAACTCGAACTTCAAGGAAGATCCCTGTCTCAATCAGAACAAAAAGCATTACATATTGAAACTGAACTAGTTGCAAAACAGATAGAAATGAAGAACTTGATCAATGTAACGGAGGCAAAGCTGAGATCTTCAGAAGCTTTAGTTGATGAGCTTGAGGCTGAGAAAGCATCTTTAGTTGGAAATGTGAGGAAATTGTCATCAGAGAATGAGAACTTGTTGGGTTTTGTTGCTGGAATAGGTGACAGGATCAGTCAGATCACTGAAGAAGACACGCAACTGATGGGAATCCTGGAAAAGATTGTGCATTCTCCTGGAAACATGAATCCTTACAACATGTCATCTTGTACAAAGAGTGTTCAGGCGATTTCCAAAGAGAGATCACCATTCAGAGAACTCAACTAGTTGCCACAATGTAAAAGGGGTTCTAGTTGCTATTTAGACTAACTTAACACAGGTTGTTCTTCCTGATTTCATCGCTACCACACCATTTTTTAAGCATGGTTTTGCAGCTTCTTTGTATATTACGCGTGTACAAGCATTGTACTGATTGGATTGTTACAATTTGCCGTTAGTACAGATCTCCTTTTCTATTCTTTTGCGCACCGTTATATTTGTACTTTTGAAGAGCTAATTAATATGCAACTTTATTTTTAATTAATTAAAAAGTTACTTCCAAGAGTAGTTTATAATAAATTATAATAATTATTTTATAACTATATTATTACGAAGGTTTACTTACCACAATTTAAAACACACATTTCAATTATTAAGTCACTGTTTCGTTACGGTAGCTTAAGTTGTTACGTGAGGTCAACTTCATTAGTTTTATATATTCAGTAGCACATTCTCTAAAGTGAAAGTTCTTTTGGGCTTGAAACATGCACATGCTCACTTTATCTTGTGCTGAATAATAGGTGGGTGGTAGGATTTGAACTCACGACCACTTAATTACAAAGGCTCTGATATTATATTAAATAACCGTTTCATCACAATAGTTTAAGCTGTTGTGTGGGGCCAACTTAATTAATTTTATATATTCACTAACACCAATAATTAACGAAGAATAATACTCTTTTACTGCAATTTATTCTTTTTCTAAATAATATTCTTTTATTGTATTTACTATTTATAAACACAAATCGAAATTATTTTTAATATTTAAAATTTAAATTCTATTGAAATTCAAGTTTTTAATTAAATTTTGGGTTAAGATGTTGATTAGCAGGTCTGATCCAGTCTGGAGACTCAAGCTTTTTTCATGTAGACCCGAGTTCGGCCCGACAACACTTGGCCTATTCTGGATGTTAAATGTCCAATATCAAAACGACATTGGAGACTTGTCGTTTGGAGCAAGAGGAGATACGTCTGACAGTTCTTGGTCTTAAATTGTCGCCTGAGACGTGGCAATCCTACGTGGCAATACCACGACCTATAGCATTCAAAACGCACCGTACGAGCCCCCAAAGTGTAGAAATCAACGCAGCCACCAGGAAATTGAAATTCTGCGTTTATACTTTTCTGAGTCCTCCCTGTTAACTTTGTGCGCTTTCCTGTTTGTAATCAGTTTGATCTTGAATATAAGTGAGTATGAAGTACAGATTTTTCTTTTTAGTTTCAAATTTTCCGATACTATTCGCACCCCTACATGTTAATTTATGGTAGTTCTTGATTTTCCCTAGGCTATTTTTGTTTGATTCCATTTGATTTCACTGGAAACTTTTGTTTCTTTGCATGCTCAGGGTTTCGGTTCTGGGTGGGGGAAGTTTCTATCTTTTCGATTTGTGAACTTGATTGATTGAGGATGTTTCTGGGCTTTGAGCTTACAAGAGAAAGTTGTTTCCTTTCTGAGCTTGTCAATTAGAATGTTGAAGAAAATTAGATGTGGTTAGATTGTGTTGTGGAGATTTGACTCTGATATTATGATTCTTAATCATTAGATAATCGCAGTTTTCTTTCTGTAAAGGTTTGGGGTCTTAATGATTATGAGAAGTCTTTGGATAATCAGGGGTGAATTTTCCTTCATTAATTTGAACTGCTGATGATGCTATTCTGTTCTTGCGTTTTTCTTTTTCTCCAAGGCCTTGTTTTTCTTATGCATTGCTTTCCTTTAATGTTGTTTAATTGATAGATGAATTAATGTGCTTTTTGATATTAAGGTTTTAATTATTTTGATTAGCTTTATTATACTGTTGGCTGGATATCATGCTTTTCTATTTTAGTTCTGATTCAATTACCTAAATCTTGTTTCCAGGATTCAGGAATCTGAATCGTCTAACTGCAATTTGGTCTTTTTGTCAACATCTGCCTCTCAACCTTATCAATTGCGGCTTAAATTATGTTTTGATCTGATTCCACTGGTGAGCATCAATCTGGCAATGGCTCTTAGTGGTTCCTTGCAACTGTCCCATGATTTGGGACTTTGCAAGAACCATGACGTGAAACTTTGTGGCAGCCACAGATGCAACAGAAATTTTCTGGTACTACAATTTTTTTTTCTTTTCACTTCCTTTTATGAGACCTTTCACTTTTCAGTGTCTTTAGCTTTTCCTTTTTGGTTGAATCCTGAAGTGCTATGTTTGTCTTCAGAGTGTAATGAGAATGGGCAAGTTGCCTTTACTGAGTACCAGACTCTCGTCACACTATGCGGTAATTATTTTAGTTTGTGTTTGGATTTAACTCTTCTTTCAGTGAAAATGTGTTTATATCATGAATTCATTGTATGTTACAATGTTCATGCAAACATGTGTTTTGTCCACAGATTACATTTTCATTTTGTACTGTTTATTCTCTTGCTTTCCTCCAGGATCTTTCGACTTATGTATAATATTCCCAGAAAACATCCTTTCTTTAATTTTTTTCACTATACTTTTTTCCGAATTTCGTTAAATATATTGCTTTTCTTGTTTTTATTTTGTCACTAGCTTTAGAAGGGGTCTATAATGTAACTGAGTTTTAGTTAAATATGTGTTGACCTATGTAGTACGGACACGGCAAAATGGAGCCGTGTCCGCGTGTCGGACACCCACTGACACACGGTGGACACATCTCGGACACATCTGGAGACCACTTAGACATTGCTTAATGGAATATATGCTCCATAGAATATATGCTTCATGTTTTTTGAGAGGGGCTTATAAAGTATCAAATATGTATGAACTATCAAGATGTTGGAAGTCTTGAAACACATCAATCAATATATATCATATTATGTATTCTGAATTTTTTTCTTAATTTTAAATTTTATAATATATATATATGCCGTGTCCGTGTCCACCAAATTTTAAAAGTTGGTGTGTCCCCGTATCCGTGTCCGTATCGTGTCGCGTGTCGCGTGTCCGTGTCTATGCTTCTTAGGTTTTTGCCTTTTCCTGAGGTCCTGAACTCTTTTGGATTCTGTCTACCTTCAAAGTGCTATACTTGTAACTCGATTGATACAATGGAGCACTATTTTTTGGAATGCCAATTAGCTCAGGAGGTGTGGTTATTTTTTGAACGCCAACTAGTTTTCCGCTTCCCTCGATTGACCAGACTTTAAACATTGTTCAACAGTATGATGGAGCTTCGTCTTATGGGATAGGATTTGCAGAAATTTATGGTTTGTGTTCCTTTCGTCATTTGTTAGGTTATTTGGAGGATTTGGAATAACTCCTTGTTCAATGCCCAACCTTCTAACAACTCGCAAGCTATTGCATTTGCACTGAATGCTTTGTTTCAGGTTTCGATAATTCGTCCCTTTCATATTTTTGCATCATCCCGGAACATAATTCAACACCTAGGGGGTTTTCAGTGCTCTGAACGTCAGATCATCACTCGGACATTAGTGTGGACCAAACCTTTGCAGGGGTGGATGAAGCTGAACATTGACGGTTCTTCGCTTGGTAATCCTGGACATGTAGGAGGGGGGGTGGTTCTTCGGAACTTTGATGGGGCTGTACAATTTGGTCATGCCTTCTATTTTGGTTGGGCTACTAATATGGACGCTGAAATGAGGGCCTTGTTGCGGGGATTAGAATCCTGGGGCAAGTGCTTATGGATCAACTTTCTTTTCCTTATGTTCATACTAGAATCAAATAGATTGCTTTGCTCGTGTATGTCACCTGGGCTTTTGTTATGGAGAGGTACTAGCCATATGCCCTGCCTCTCTATGTACTTGTTTTCTTAAGCTAATAAAACTGGCATCGTCTCCCTAAAAAAATGTGGCATGTGGACTAATGAATTAGTGACAAATGGCTTGTATATGATGGTGAAATGTGGAGGGGTTTTATTAATACACGTGGTCATGTTTATGGTTTGAAAAATATTAAGTGATCATGATGTGAATTGTATTTTGATATGTCTTGGATTTTGGTATGATTATATTTTAATTAGAAAATTTGGAATTAAATGTTATGGATTGGAAAATTGATAGATTAAAGTGTACATATGTGCTAGGACAAATTCCAAGTGGTAGGATAAATTGATAAATGAAAATTTTGGATGATTTAGCCTATCATTGAGTGACATTTGGCATAGCTAAATGAGTGACAATTGGACAAGTAATTAATTAACAAATGGATCAATCATTGTGTGACAAATGGGCTGCTAAATTGATGACAAATTGCATAGTTGATTAATAGATAAGTGACCTAGTTAGTTGGAGACATTTGGCAGCACCTATGCTTGATAAGTGCTGAACATGCCATAAGACATGTGGCCATTCCATTACATGACCCCTAACACCTTAGCTGGTGAGTTTCTATAGGAGTGAGTTTTGTTTAGCTCATTTCTCTTCCTCTTTCTTCTCGCCCACCATTGAAACTCTCACTTCTTTCATCTTCCTAAGTATGTTCATGCTTATGTCTAATTACTATACAAAAATCCGTTATTTACCCTCACAAAATTAAGTAAAAGATCCCCTGGAAGTTGCCCACATGTTCTAGCTGAAATCCAACTAAGTTCTACCTTGAATGTGTGATGTTTGTGCTTGCTTGGAATATTGAATTGACTTGATCTTTTGAGCTGGAAGTGGAGTTAAAAATGTAAGTAAATGATCAGTGTTTATAGCATGTTTGATAGAGAATTGATGATCATGAATTAGGATGAAAATATTGAGGTGTGCTAGAATTTGATAACTGGAATGATTTTACTAAACATGCTTTAGTATTTTGGCTATATTTTGAATTGTAGACTTCAAAATGAGATGATTCTTGATTTAAATTTAACTAGAGACATTTGAATACAATTTTTAAGAAGAAATTGAATTTGAATTATGTCCTTAATGGTCTTGAAATTTAGCTTGAAATTGAGTTTTGGCTTAGGCTGTAGCACTACCCGTGATAGAAATCATATCTTGTTGTTATCAAATAAAATGCATTGACATAGGCCGAATTAGACAAAGTTATCTTCATAAAAGTTGTAGTTTATTCTCTTAGCTTTCAATTAGTATAAATTTTGTAATTTTTGGATATTTTAAATGAGAGATATGTGTAGTACAACTTTGAGGGCATGATCATGCTCTAGCCAAAATTTTAAATGTACTTAGTCTGTAGTATATTGAGTATAAATTCTGAAATACTGAATCCAATTGTATGATTTTAGTATCATTAGAAACTTAAGACATGGGAGAATAACTTATAGAAGGAAGTGTTATCAAATTAATTTATTTTCTTGATTAGAATAATCATGCAAAATGGACCCGAAAGTATGCTTTTAGACAAATTTGGATTGATGAACTGAGTATTGATATATAAATGAATATTGTGACAAGAATAATGATAAGGAACCTAGGATTGTCATGAACATGTATTGTACGTATTCTGTATACATATATTTGCATAAATGAGTATGTGTATTGTTGTGCAAAATAGTGATATGTGTATGTA
>JANSVB020000443.1:1920587-1933101 GCA_025504935.2 Erythroxylum haughtii | reverse complement strand
GAAGATGTCACTGTGCATGCCAACATAATAATCAACAGCAGCCAACAAAGAAGCTTTTCCTTTAATCATGGATCGTTCATCTGAAGAAGTAAGACTTTTTTTATCTTCCATTTGTGGAAACAACATTCTTAGAGTAGAAATCCTAGCTTCCCCACCATAAACCTGGAAAAACATGGTCATTCATAGTTCAATCTCGATTCAATAGTATCTTAAATTAAGTGAACATCATTCATGACCAAACCCAAATTGAAAGGGACAAGGACCTTGTGGGAGGCAAGATATAGACGAGTGTTCTTGTCAAAGCCTAAAGCTGCAAGCAACAAACCAATCTCTTCTGGGGTCAATGGACAACGCCCCTGACTCCTCAATTCTTCATCTGTGAACTGGGAGTTAAGCACTCTTCCCTGCCAAATCACTTGTCTGTATTTAGCGAGAGCCAATTTTTCAGCTTTTCCCCCACCAAAATCACAAGCTGAGTGAGCAGCCATATCCTGCATTATTTTAAAAGTCCGTTAAGGGAACCTTAATAAATGCACAGACTAAATGAAACTTGTTAGATTATCATAGGATCAATCACAGTTCCTAAAGAAAACACTGAATGATGACTTGGTGGTAGCTAATTGGAATTACTGGGTCTTACCTTATCGAAACGAAGATGTAGCACAACAAACTTCCTTGCACCATTATTGTCAATCAAGTCTGTTTTCTTTTGGTAGTCAGAATTAGGCAATCCAGTTCTGGCAGAAGAATAACGCAGCCTATGAACAAGAGCATCTCCGAGTTCTTGAATGTGGGGAACAAAAACTAATGCTTGAAAGTTGACTTTGCAGCGTAATCGTTGGATATCCATTGGCAAATTATCAAATGTCAACCGATGAGAGAATGGAGAAATTGCAGCAATGCCATAACTGGATCAAATTCACAGGTTATGAGTTTCAAAAAGCTGCAATATGAACTCCGTTTGCAACAGTTCTAATGGTATTGTACAACAAGACTAATCTGTACTTATAATAATTCGATTTGTAGACAAATATCACCAATTAGGAACACAATTTCTTCACCCTAAGATAGTCCACTATTAACAGGAAATATGTGACATAACATGTAATATGGCACCTGAAACTCGGTTCAAAATTTCAGGGAACTACCCACCTCTGAAGTACAGGTAAGACATTATCTAAATACCAGTTTGCTGTAGCATGAACTGGTGCTGTTTTTACTCTGGTATCTCGAATAGCTGTGGCATAATACTCCCTTGTGCTCCAGGAGAACTCATCAGGCAGTTCTTTAACTATAGAAATGTCATCCTTCAACACATTAATAAAGTGATCCACATCAAAGATATCCATGAACGAGCTGTAGTAAAAAAAAAGGACTTTTCAGAATAATACTTGTGTCAAACCACTACATTATATCAGTAAAAACTCGAACTTGTCCCTATCTCTTGTATACAAACAGTACCTTGAATCTTGCCAAACAGGATTCACTTCAAAATGTGGGATCACTAATGTTGCATTGAGTATTTTTGCAACAGCAACAGCATCACATATCTGTCGACAAAAAACAAGTCAGAACTTCAAGTACTTGATTACATTCTCAAAGCAAACACGTGATCACGAGCACTGATCAAATGTCTCTTTTATTTAAGGAATTGTGATATTTTCCCTTTATTTTCAAAGAAGATATACAACTAGAAAATGTTCAAACACATACCCCCATCCTCTGTTGGTTCAAGCCTCCATCAAGAAATACTTGAAGATATCCCTCAGACTTCTCTGCCAATGCTTTTCAAGAAAAAGACAAGGTTTACATGCATATAGCCACTTCTTCTAGTACATTAATGGTAATGTCACAGAATTAAAACTTGTAAACCCATCAAGGCTTTCTTGTTACTCACAGGGGGGATCGCTAGATTCAACACATGGCCGCCATCCTTGGTCAGCCAAAGGAGCCCAGAGATCTGACTGCTCTCCATTTGACTATCAAAAGCACATTTGATAGAGTTAAACAAAGACATACTTATAATCAGCATAGGGATTTGATTAGACCATACTATAAACTAAATTAGGAACTGTTACATACAGCCTCACGCAGCAAAGCACTTTTCAGAAGACGTAAATGTTTAGGTTTTGGGACATTCCATTCCTGCAAAAATGAAACAATTTTGTCACAATGCAAAATTAACAGATTATAGTAGCATCAAACAACTAGCACCAATGCATTAGAAATTCGTTTTATTTGCCTCAAAAGAGCTGAAAACAGAAACATTAATTCAAGGGCTTATATCCCGTCCTATCGGCACAAGTTCCTCACAACTCTATTCTAAAAGTTTAGACGCTTGAAATGCCAATACAGAAACAAAGATCTATTCATCCTTCCCTTCAGTTCAAATAACACAAGCTCAGTATTTAGTTGCACCAAAATTTTGTGTGGCAATTGAATTCTATTTGGGAAACTAGTACGTCCAATGTAGTGGGTGTGTGTGTGTTTCCTACACAAGCAGAACGTCATTTCAACAGGGACTAATTCAATAGTTGATGAAAACTCCAACTGAAGAAACTCCCAAAGGTAACTAACAACACACCTTTTAAAGCACCAGTTCAAGGGAACTAATATTTGGCTGAGTGAAGTAATTTACCTCACCAGTGATGTTATTAAGTAGTCAAGCTTTCCAGGTCCCCTAAGCTTACGTAAACCCACATGGCACTAGGTTAAATTACTACACTAATTACACCATCATTAATTCAATAACATGCCTCGCCACAAAAGTACTTGGTCTTACTTACCACTTAAACTTCCTATAAATCACCTTAAGCCAACTCTAAATTCTTTCCAGATTTGAAGCAGACAAAACACAGAATAAAACAACTGAAACAATCCGAGTGAAAGAGTTGCATGAGGAATGATAACAAGAAAAATTATAAAAGAAGTCTACCGAGAACGTAGAAGGAGAGGCATGGCTTAATGGACTGAACAGGCAAGGTAAAACAACTGGAAAAAGAAACACCAAGAGACCAGCAAGAACTCCATTTCTCTGGAGCTCCATCACTCAAAGTTCAGAACTTGAACCAAACCCACTACTCAGATCTCCAAACTGACTTCTGGGTCCTGCTATTCTACCGATAACAAAAGAAATCCAAGAAGGGAAAAGCTAACCAATGGTTAAGAAGAGCCGACAACCCGTATTATCACATGAATTATAGGATTCTTGATTCTTTTATATATCACAACACCCTTTATTGCTTCTTGAGGTCTGTGAAAATAAAAGCGAAAGAGGAGAGTTAAGGCATCTCACATGGACACCTGTACAAAAGATGTGAAAGTAAGCTTTCATCATGGAGGTGGGGGCGTCCTTTTCAAGGGCCCAAGAAGAAAGCAAAAAAGCAGTGTGTAATTGCAGCATTTGTACGTTAATTAACAGGAATACGACGTTTACTATAATAATCTATCATATCTTAATTTTCTTAGCGAGTCTTTGCTGTTTCCGGATTCTTTTTTCTTACAGGGTAGCTTGCAGAGATTAAGGTGTCTATGGTCTTTAAGGTTTTCTAGGGATTGGACCGTTGGATGGTTTTGGGTACTTTTTGGTTTTGTCTTCCACTTTCTTACACAAACAGAGCCTTTTTCGTTCGCTTTCCGTGAGCACCGACACTGCGTTGAGATCAACTTTTGACTTGTGGGAGATTTTCCGGGGAAAATGGTGATTGAGAATTGGTAGGGTTTGTCTCGTGCTCGCACTAAATCGAAAGTGTCTCGTGCTCGTACTAAATCGAAAGTTTTGGGGATCTGTTCTTCAGTTTAGTTACTTGTAAGAGGACAAATTGGAGACCTCGTTCAAGAGAAGATACGTTTAAGTTAGAAATATTAATCGAAAATCTCTTCTTCTTTTTTTACATAAAGTTCGATTAATTTCTTAGGCTTATACTGGTAGAGTTTTTTTTAATAGAGCTGTTTTTTTAGATTTTTCTGAAAAAAAACTTTTCTAAAAATCAGTTAACTATTTAACTGTCATTTAAAAATGGACTTTTTTGAAAAAGTTTCATATAATAAACTTTGAAAATGAATTTTTTTGAAAAAGTTTCATACAATAGACTACTTGACAATATAAAAATAAAAAGAACTATGTTTTATTTTGTAATAAAAATTATTTATGCATATAAATATTATTTTAATTATATTAAACAAAAGCACAATATATTAGTTATTATATAATTTTAAATCATATAAAACATAAATGAAAATAAATCTAACCAAATCTTTTATATGGATTATAACATATATAAAACTAATATCAAAAATAAATATTAAAACATATAAAAAAGTTAAATAATATTATATAAATCTCAAAATAAACGTGAAGATGAGTTTATGAGTATTGTGGGAACTATGTGTAAAACATAAAACAAAAGGGATTAAAAATAGGCTCATTAATTCATCTAAAAAATAGACTCATTAATTCATCTAAAAAATTTATCCAAAAAGGTACTTTTTTAGAAGTTTTAAATTTGAGCTTCTTAAAAAGCTGTATTTTGACTCTTAAAAATCATATATATTAAAGAAGTACTTTTTATTTTACAGCCAAACACTCAATTTTCTTTAAAAAAAATTTGTGGTCAAAAAAATATTTATTGATTTTCCAAAAGCTCATCTAAATAGACACTTAAATCAAATTGTGAAAAACTTGGAAATAATTATTCTTCGATAAATCATCATCATCATCATATCCTTAAGTCCCGCAATAAAGCAGGGTCTGAGAGGTCTAATAGTACGCAGCCTTATCCCTACATTATAGAGAGGTTGTTTCCAATAGACCTACATGCATATGTGACAAAATATTGGTGACAAAAAAAATAATAAATTAAATAGAAAAAACAAAGAAAATTTTTAATTTAATTTAATCAATTAATTATTCTTCAATAAACAAGAACATAAACTCAACCTAAATAGATTTTTTAAAATTTTAATAGAATTTCTTAAATTCAAAATTTTAAAATATTTTAAATTTAAGTTCAAATTGAATATAAAATTGAGTTAACTAAGATTTTACTCACTAATTCTTAATAAGACTACATCGTGCCAAAAATGCCAAATTAAAAAATATAGACTCTACGTAATATAACCCCTTGATTTGGAGAGTTCTTGGAATAAGGTATATTTAGTAGGAAGGAGACACAGAGCAATAGAATAATGGTTTGTCCATATCATATTTAGAAGTTATCAATGGGACCACATTCTATGCCCAAACTTGAAAGCCCTAAGCCTCCTCCTATCAAATACTTGTTTGGTAAGAAGTCTCAATTTAATAATAGTGACCCCAAAACAGTCTGTAATATTAAATTATTAATTTAAAATATATGATTAATAAGTTAATATATATTAAAATAATGATAAATTATTTTATCATTAAACATTTTAAATATTAATTATAAAAATATAATTGAAGGTAAATAGTTTTAAATTTTTATTATAAAATAGCAAAGACATCAATTTTTATCATTTAAGACATTACACATTTTAATTTCCATTTTGAAAAAAAAAAGAAAATCAACTATGGGCTGAGCTTTATTGAATAGTTCAAATTGGGCTAAAATTGCTAAAAGCGAGCCCATAATCTCTCCAAACAAATTGAGGCCCAGCCTAAAATGGATTAGTAGTTCATCCCCTCAACTGCCGAAACCAAATCGCCTGCCGCTGACTAAAAGACATGTCGTTTTCCGTTTCAATTGCTGGCCAACGGCCTTGAATAACCACTTGACGGTTTTTAATGTTTCTATTATACTTTTTAATATTATTTATAAAGTATATGAAAATAAATGATTAAATAATATTTAAAAATACTATAATTGTCATATCTGTATCATTTTTATTGTCACATTTATATACTGGTGTATTAAAAATAACCTCTTTATTATGTCAGAATAAAATTGTGTATTATCAAACTTTTTAAATCTCGTTTTATTATAAAATTTCAGACTGAATATGAAGAGAAAGATAAATATTGTAATTAAAATGAGGAAAAAGAAAAAAACTCACTCAAAACATTTAAAGAAATTCGCTAGAGCAGCTCACCGCCTTTTAACTAACATCTCTTTAACAGCCTCTGTGTATCTGTCTCTGATTCTCCGTGTATCGATCTTCGTTGCCAATTTTCTCTTGCTTATAAAGTCCAACTCTCTCATCTTTCAATCTCATCTCAACTGGGTTAGTTTCGTTCTCCTTCGTATGGCGGGGTTTTTCTCTCTTTTAAGGCGCTTGTACCTCTCTGTTTATAACTGGGCAGTCTTCATTGGCTGGCAAGTCCATGCTCGTCTATGCCCAGACCTGAATTCCAAGTTTTAATCTTTTCTAACCGATTCATATGTGTAGTTTCTTAACGTCCTTGCAGGGCTCAGGTTCTGTTTCTGGCCATTAGAACTTTGAGAGAATCTGGTCACCAACATGTCTATAATGCTGTTGAGAAGCCACTCCAGCTCGCACAAACCGCAGCTGTATTAGAGGTAGGCCTTGTGTTTGTAGCAAACTGGTTCTTGGACGAACTGATGGTTCCTGAAAACTATTCTTACGTTGGTCTTTTACTGGTGTTTGAAGCAATGTAGACTGTAGTGAGTTCGTTTTTCAATTTTACTTTGTGCTTTCCAAGTTGTCGTTTGTCTGAATTTTACCTTCTTTTTGTCGTGGTTTGTGGATTCGAAATTTGCTCTACATCAGATTCTTCATAGTCTTGTTGGTAAGCACTTTCTCTTCTTTTCTTGGAATATAACTTATTCCAAAATCAATCATTTGAGTGAGAACTAAGGTTAGAAAAAGTTTGGAATTTTATGCATGATTCTAAAAACTTTCTTTTCTTATTACTGAAAAGGTTTAGTGAGGTCTCCAATATCAGCAACACTGCCACAGATAGGTTCAAGATTGTATGTATTATGGGCTATCTTGCATAGTTTTCCTGAGGTTAGTCCTCTCCATTAGTTGCTTTTGTTATGTATAAGTTCTGAATTGGAAAGAAAAATGGGAACTAAAAGAGAAGACAATTGGCAGGTTCGAACTCACTTTCTTGTCAGTTCTTTGGTCATCAGCTGGTCAATCACAGAGGCAAGTCAATATTTCATTGTTTAATTCCTTATATATGTTATTGTTGCATGTCTATTTTGTGTGGTAATCTCTACTATTCGGATAAGTATCCTTAGTAGATTATTCGCTATTCTTTCTTCGGAACAAAGGAGGCACTTGGTGCTGCACCTTCATGGCTCATGTGGCTTAGGTATTGTTCGCGTACACTGAACTTGTTGGCCAAAATAAGTATTTCACTGATAGGTGATTGATTTGCTAATGTTCAATTTGTGCTGTATAGGTATAGCACCTTTTTGTTGTTGTACCCTACTGGCATCAGCAGTGAAGTTGGTCTGATATATCTCGCTTTGCCATATATCAAGGTAGTTTTTAAGTTTTGGTAAATCAATGGAATCTGCTAAACTATAATCGAAACCTGTGGAAGCTATCAAAATTATTCGAGTCTGGTCGCACTTTGTCAGAAGTAATTGAGCTTATTTCTTCATCACCTTCGACAGAACCTTAATGAATGCTCTGAACTTCTTTGACATGCATAAGATGGTTATTGAAGTAAAAACATACTTTGTTTTGGAATCTTAATGACCCTATTATATTTCCTCCCTTGGAAGGTATGGTTCAATTCCTCCCTTCCCCACTTGTCAAAACTCACATCCTAGAGAATGGAATATAAAAAGATCATAATTTGCAGTTGAAAGTTGTTCTGCAGAAATGTAAGTATCTCTGACCAAGTTGAGTTTATGACAGAAATCTGAGAAGTACTGTATAAGAATGCCGAACACATGGAACTTCTCTTTCGATAACTTCTACGCCGCAATTCTTGTCCTCGGCATTTATGTCCCAGGTATGAACTAAGGCATTCACTTATTGGCTTAGCTCGTCATCATCTGTGTAGCTGATTGAATGTAATGGTGAATTGCAGGCAGTCCTCACATGTACACATACATGCTGGGGCAGAGGAAGAAAGCTCTTTCAAAATCCAAAAGAGATTAGAGTGTCAGCCAAAAGCCCCAATGGGATATACTTGTTTCTGTCACGAATGTGTTCATAGCTGTCATTTCTATCTCAAAAATTGCCTTTTTTTTTTTCACAGGACCTGTATGTGTACTTTAGATTCACTAATTTGATTATTGTTTGGAAAATTGGTCTCCATGAACTTATAAACTCTTTCCCCTCCTTCCCCTTCTTTTTTCAATATATTGCCTGTGTAATATCTTTACAACTCATTACTTAAAACTCGTACAACAACACTTCTGTTTCTGTTCTTACTCTCAATCTTTCTGTAGACATAGTCCGAGGAAAATCCTAACTTAAGCAGAGGATCCAAAGAAGCTCCTTGATTTGAATATCAACACATATCTAACCGTATCTGCAATGGTGTTCAGGGTCTTTGAATGTTTATGTTGCTTCTGCTAATCACTTATTAACCAAAACTGAAAGAAAAAGTCACCGTCTGCTTACCCCAAAGGAGAGATCATGTAACGTTTTGGTTCATGTAGAAAACTGACACCGAATCTTGTCGAAGCACCAGACCACCTTTCAATTAAAAAAAAACACGTAAGGTAATGAAGTCACGATGCTTCAAGTAAGATTAGATTGCATACCCATACCGGTAAGAAAGAAGCAGGAGGTGGAGAGCAAGTGCAATAAGTAAAAGGGGTAAGCCAACTACGAAACATACTTACCTGGACGGGGTCAATGGGTGATCATAAAGACCCATGGCCTAGGGTGGTGACTTCCATTGCACTTGGGAGGGGTGCCTTCCTAAGGTCTCCCCAATGAGGGAGAGCCTACGTCATAATTTGTGGTAGAGGGGGCCTGCGTTCGCGCGGCCCCTGCCAAGCTATGAGTATAAATAAAGAGCGTAGGTGCTAGTCAGCTTTAGTAATTGTGGTGACTGATTGAATCTGATAGAGCGACATTTGTATGATTGTCATAGCTACTTTTAGTCACTCGTGTTCGTATTATAAGTTAATAAATGAAGATATGTTCATGATAACGTTTTTACTGAAACAATCCAAAGATGCCCATCGCGCGTCAGAATTGCTCCTATTCTTTCTCCAGCTGTGACAGCTTTAATCATTAGAGGTTGGTTAATTAGGGAGAGCTAGAAACACCTTCTTGAGTTTATCGACGAGATTATAAATAATTACGATTTTTTATATTTTAAATTTTCAAATATTAAGATTATTTTAATTATTTTAATTTAATTTTTTAAATATTAAGATCATTTTAATTATATAAAATAATTAATATATAATAAAACATGAATCGTAATTCGTATCTTATTTTCAAAGATCTTTTTCTAGACGAATCTCACGAACAGTCTCTAAAATTGATTCATCTTAATCACTATTACTGCACAAATGTCAAACCTCTATCTCTACAGAATAAGTTGAGAAAGATATGTAACATTTACAGAGAAAGTTAAACAAGAAGTGATAACTTTATTAAAGCTTAAGTTTATTTGTAATAAGTTTTAGATGTTTTAATAATTTAATTTCAATTAAACTTTTGATTTCAATAATGTCCAAGTAAGATTCAATATTTTATATTGATCTTTATTTATTAAATATGAAATATGAACATTACAATCAAGTTCAACTTAATTAAAATAACTTTGTTCTCTACAATTTATTCTTTGTGTGACTCATTAAGTTCTTAAATATGTTATCAATGATTATAAACTATAATTTTAATTCATAATTAGAATGATATAAATTAAAAGTTTTAATTCATCTTTAATTCTTTAAATAATTTATAATTACAGATCAAGATTGGAAGCTAGTAATACATCATGGCCACTTAAATATTTAAGAATGTCAAAAGTAAATTTGACTAACCTTTTAATGCATGATATTTTCGTATAATTCAATCGTTTCATGATATAATGTTCTGATTAGACAAGGCATAGAATTAATATCTACTATTTTTTAATCAAATCATATTAGTTCTCTGCTATTAGTTATTTATTAAACATTTGTAATCTGCTTACAAAGCGTCATTCTACCTTTGGCTAATGATTTCTCGAATTAATACTAATTGAGAATAATAGAATATTCTCTCTAATTACTTTTGGGTGATGAATTTTATCTTAATCACTTAACTACCTCTAATATAGTTTATGCTATAATAATAACTATCGACTGAACGACCTATGATTAAATAAGTTATAAGTAGTATCAAAACACAACAATCTTTATACAAAATAACTTTGGAGGCCTCAAGTTAAATGATTACTTATACAATCATCAAAATAAAAATTTCATAGATATACTAGTAATGTTCCAAATGAATTTTTCATATTGAGTTAGTTCAGTGAACTTGTTTTATAACAAGCACTTATACATTTGTTTAAGTATCTTTATATTTAAGTATTTAAGATCGTCTGCTTTCTTCGTAAGAAAAATCATAACATGTACTATTCTTTTTACTTTCTATTAATGTTTAATCTTAATAAAACAATGATTAGGAACAATATAGCGATAATACATAAATATAATATGAATTCATTTGCATCATACAATTATCTCGTAAACTTTATTATATACATCTAAATATGTATAAGATAAATAACATCTTAAAATAATTGTTACTAAATTACAACTGATCGATTTACTACAGAGGATAAACTAAAAGACTGGACTAAAAAATGTTGTATCTTTAGATGTCCAAGCAAAAGCATTTTGCATTTAACTATACTCTCTTACGATTCTTTGACAATAGCCTACTAATTTCAAGACACTTCCATTTTGTTTCAATGTCTAAAGTATTGATCACTCCTTAATTGCTCAAATCTTTTTGGGATCAACGAACATAACTTAAGCAATGATAACATGACATAGCTACTCCGCTTTCGTAGAGGCAAATGAACATTTGTGCTTTTATTCAAAGATCTATAGTCAATACAAAACCTCTAAGTTCTATATTTTCTTTTTAACTAAAATGACAGAAGAAGTAAAGAAGCTTATACTTTTTCTGGATAATTCCTTGTAAGCATCTCCTAAACTGCTTGTTTTTTTCACTCATGCATACCTATAAGGCCTCAAATCACATATACTACTCTTTCCTTCAACTGACTTTTATGATCATAAACCCTTGATGGTGGTAAACCAGCTCCTAACAAACATTTTCATCCACAAAATTATGTTTGCTACTTCCTGTAAGGAATTTTTAATCAAACATGTGGGTTTATATGTGTATAATTGTATATAAAGACTATTATATAAAGTTGAGCCCAATTAATTAAAGTGGTCTGATATGTTTATGGTATTTGTGCTTCATGCATCTATTTTAAGTGTGGGCTCTATATATGTAGAGACCGGGAGTATATTTCTAGTTTTATGATGGGCCAAACTAGAAATTAAATTAAGGTTTTACCTTAATATAAGTGATTATGGTCCCCAAATTAAACGTAACCAAAAATTATTGTCTGAAATCCCATCATCAGATAGAGAAAACAGAAAATTACGGAAAACTCTGAAAAAAAAGGGTTACGTTCTAATTTGGAAGACAAAATCGCAAAATTCCAGCGCAGATTTCATAATAAATTCAGATATGCTTCCGCTTTATTTTATTCTTGATGATTTGATATGAATCGATCTTGAATTTTAAAGGGATTAAAATCCCTACACTCCCACCTACCAAGACATGGATGGTTCTTCCTGATATCTTCCCACCAGTACTTTCATTTGTTAGAATTTAGAAGAAGAAGAAATTACTTATCACAGCTTGTAATAAGATTGCAGTTTGCTTTGTCTCCTGACTTTCTTGTTCCATCCCTGCTTCTTTTACATCCACCACATGTGCATTTTCTTTCTAGACTTGTTTCCTAATTATCCAAAAGAGTCTCTCTATTAATTACGAGTAATATAAACTTCTTAAACTCCGTTTCCCAACAAAACTTTCACTAAATTGTTGTTACTGTTACCGTATTATTTGTTTCCTAGCTACTTTTTGCCGTTCTCGGCTCGGTAATTGTAACTGGAGTTCAACCTAACTAGTTAATATTCCAGCTACTGTCCAATTTGACAGCCACCTCCTGTTATACAACCTCGTCCACCACTTTTATCTAATCCATGACATCTACAAGCTACTACCTTGGGTTTTTTCTTTCTACCTTGCTAGATCTTATGCATATTGTAAGCTAATGTTATGAATATCGTATTAGGTTTGATATTGGATTGGGTTATAGTATGGTACTGTATCGGTACTGGTTAATATCGGGTGCTGTTTCGAATAATTTTTTAAATTATAAAATAATTCTTGAATTTTTTTAAATTACAAAATAATTCATTGTTATATTGTACATTTGTACTGTATTAATATTTGGAAATTAAACAAATATAATTAATCCTAGGAAAATCATCTAGGTTTACTCACAGTACTCCCCAATATGCTATTGTCTAGATGGTCCGGCAATGTTTGACTAGTATCCAATGTGCTCCTC
>JANSVB020000443.1:1898989-1917302 GCA_025504935.2 Erythroxylum haughtii | reverse complement strand
AACACATGGAATACCTATAGTTGCTCCAAAATGATCTTTGCAAGCAGATAATTCTAACTCGGATTTAGCCAATTCACATTGCTTGAGAATTTCATCCATGACAAATATTGAGACATGAGTAATGAGTTCTTTAAATAAAGGAACACGAAACCGATGTGGAATTCTCATTTTTTCACTACCCAACTGTGTCTTAAATTCTTGGAATGGATTCTCAATTGCAAGACAAATTCTATTACTTACCCCATAAAGATTACCCATTGATGATTGCAAGTATTTCTTAATTGTTGCATGAGCACCCTCGACCCTCGAAGTAACACGGTTTCCAAGGTGCATATACCTCTCTGTCCATGCTTTAACAAACCTTTCCTTGTATGGAATCCATGTGCTTCTTATATAATTAAGCACAATAACCCTCTCTCTGTGCTTCGTTTCAAAAGTTTGTAATGCTTCATAATACTCTGTTTCAGATACAGAATTCATCAATGAAGTCCAATCACACAAAAAACCATTCCAATCTTCTCCTTCTTTAAAGTGAGATTTTCATCTGGCAACAATATTTTTCTCAATGTGCCATACACATAAAATATTAGCAGTGGTAGGAAACACTACTCTTATGGCATTCATCAAAACTAGTTCTCTATCTGTCACAATTACTAAAGGCTTGTGATTAACACCCAATATGTTAGCAAACATTTTTAAAGCCCAAACATAATCTTCTTCTTCTTTTTTCAAATATGCAAAGCCTGAATAAAAAGTAGTATTAAAACTCGATCCTCCAATAATGTTAAGTAATGGCAATTTGTACTTATTAGTCTTGTAAGTACAATCCATTACAAAAACACTAGAGTAGCTCCTTGTTAGTGCTATTGAAGCTGGATGTGAAAAAAACAAATGTGTCATACGACTTTCTATATCATATCCCACATTATATGCAAAACCACCATTGCCAAATTCATCCAATAAAGCTTGCATAATTGAACGACCATCTAAAAGTTCTTTAAAAATCTTAGTTTTCATGTTATGAACAGATTGTGATGTTGCTAAAAGTTTTGGGTTGTTTTGCCTAAGTGAGGAAAGGATTTGACGGGTTGGTATACCAGACTTCATCATATCTTTTACACGTAAAATCTCTTCTGGTGATAAACGTCGACAAGAAGGATGGCCTGACATATTTATGGAAGGAATATGATTATGCAAAACATCAACTATCTCAAGTATCCATGACCCATCTTTTTGTTTACCTACAACCTCAAAAGGACAATTTACTAATCGAGATGATGTTTTTCTTTTAAGAGTTTCATCTGAAAGCTTCCCTCGGTTGCGATAATTTCCTCCTCTATCACATCCTATAATCACATATCTATCACGTCTTGAATCCTTGATAGATATTGCATAACCATGTGTGAAGGCAAAATTACGTACCAAGTTTAGAAGATCATCTCGATTTTCAAATTGTTTCTTCGACAGCTCCAATGCATCATCAATCATGACCATTTTTTTCACTCCCAATGTCTTATAATTCGTCTCCATCCATAATCTAGATAATTTGCATGAAAGTTGTAAGGTGCAATAAAAAAATTATATTAAAAAAAATAGATATAATCTATTTAAAAATTTAAATAACTTATATATCATAAATACTTCAAGTAAATTGAAAAGATTTTTCATGTATCATCAATCTCGGTAATAATATATTTTCAATTAAAATATTATTTTCTTATGAGTTATTTAATCTATTAAATATTTAATCTATTAAACGATCATGTTAAACCTATGAATAGAAATTATAACAATCACATGTACAAATCTAATTTCCTATATGTTATTTTCATGTAATGAATTTTTAAAAAATTATTACAGTAGATGCAGTGTGCTTGTCTGCAAATGAACCATAAGATTTCATCTTTTTTAAATAAAAAAAAAAGAAAAAGGAAGATGACAAACCTCGTTCAAGTTCATGCTTGAAGGATCCACCATTGTTATTTGTTGATGTTCACAATTTGTTTCCGATTTGAGACGCCAAAGAGAGAGAGAGAGAGAACGCAGTTTCTGATTTGAGAGGTCAAAGCGAGAGAGAGAGAATTTGGTGTAGATTATGGTGTGAGCTTTTGAATATATGAAGCTGGATGAGAATTTGGTGCGAGATTTTAGTCCTAGCGAGGGAAATTGAATATATGAAGCTGGATGAGAAGTTGGTGTGAGATTTTGGATTGTGAATGACTTGGCAATTTAACTTTCGTGGATATAAACAAAATTGCAATGGAAATAAGGGCTCCCTTCTTTTAATTGCCTTAGTGTCTTTAGGCCTCAAATCATATATACAAGGTTCAATTTGTTTTATCTAATGAAGCTTATGTATGAGTCTCCTTTTGTATACGAAGATCCATCCATTTCTAGTCCCCATTTACTAACCATACCTAATGAAATTTCAAACTATTCTTTTTTTTGCCAAAATAAACTCTCTTGTCTAGGTTAGAATATTTTTCGTAAAAATTTGGGTTATTTTGACACATATTATTGAATATTTTCTTATTCCTTTATTTCCAATTAGCATAAACTCTACATCTCGAAGCAACCTGGAAGAGGATATGATTAATGTAATTATGATCAAGAAAATTACATTGATGAGAAGTACATAATTATGACTACTTTCCTATTTTTCTTCATAGGATTATAGTAAATGGAAGAGATAGTATGAAGATATATTATGGTGTACATTTTATTCAGGAAGGCAAGTTAGAATATATTAGTAAACGTCATGATATTTTTGACAACGTAAACTTGGACTATATTAGTTTGAGAATGGTACGTGAAATGGGTGCTATTTTAGGATATACAAATATTATTAGTTGTAGAAATTCTGAACAATTGTATATTAGTCTATCTTTGATGAATACATAGGTACAAGTATATATAGAAATAGAGAGGGCTATTTTAGGAAACTAATATCTGTACATAATATCCTAACTTATCTTATTTGCTAACTTTTAGGAGTGAATAATATCTAGGAGATATCCAGCTAGATATTTGCCAACACTCCCCCTTAAGTTGGCTTGCATACGTCATCCATAGCCAGCTTAGTAACTAGAACATTAAATTGTCTCTTATGTAATCCCTTTGTGAAAATATCAGTTACCTATTGTGACGTTGGAATATAAGGGACACAAATTAATCCTTCTTCAATCTTCTCCTTGATGAAATGCTTGTCAACCTTAATATAATTTGTTCTATCATGAAGAACATGGTTGCGAACACTTGAAATTGCAGCTTTGTTGTCACAATACACTTTCATAGGAATTAAATAGGAATCTGTAGTTCCTCCAATACCCTTTTAATCCATAAAACTTCACAAATTTCATGTTGGCATTGAACGAAACTCAGCTTCAACACTACTTCTTGCAACCACATTTTGTTTCTTAGTTCTCCAAGTTACCAAGTTACCACTAACAAATGTGCAATAACCTGAAATCGATCTTCTGTCAGTTGCACTCTCTACCCAATTAGCATCAGTATAGACTTCGACTTGAAGGTTATTCTGCTTTCGAAACATTAAACCTTGGCTAGGAGTTCCTTTTAGATATCTTAGTATTATGTATACAACATCTAAATGTTCTTGGCTGGGAGAATGCATAAATTGACTTATTAATCTCCAACTAGTTGTTGATATCTCTTCTTATTAATAATGTTTTCAGGTTGAACTGGTATAAAATTTACCCTAGTCTCAATAGGAGTATTAGCGACCTTGCATCCTAGTAATTCTGTCTCATTCAATAGGTCCAGAATATATTTCATTTGGTTCACAAATATTTCATCCTTTGATCTAGCAAACTCCATTCCGAGGAAGTATTTGAGAGGTCCAAGATCTTTAATCTCAAAATCTTTGGCTAATCTCTTCTTCAACTCTACTATTTCGGATACATCATCTCCAGTTATGATAATGTCATCTACATAGATAATAAGAATAGATAGCATACGTGCCTTAGACCCCTTGTAGAACAATGTATGATCAACTTGACTTTGATAATAACCGTAGCTTTTCACATCCCTTCCAAATCTATCAAACCATACTTTAGGGGACTGTTTTAGGTCGTATATTAACTTCTTTAGCTTGCACACGTTATGTGTCCCATAGATATCCTTAAATCCTAAAGGTAGGCTCATAAAGACTTCTTTTTCTAAGTCTCCATTAAGAATAATTTTTTTACATCTAGTTAGCGTAAAGTCCACTCAAAATTTATAGCTAAGGATAGCAGTATCCGAATTGTATTTACCTTTGCAACAGAAGCAAATGTCTTTTAGTAGTCAATATCATAGGTATGAGTGAACCCTTTAGCAACTAATCTTGCCTTCAACCATTCCACACTACCATCAACCTTTGACTTAATATTGAATACCCATTTGCATCCCACCAGCTTTTTATTTATAAGGGAATTCGCAAGTTCCCAGGTTTTATTCTTCTCAAGTGCATTTAATTCTTCCATAACAGCTGATCTCTAATCCAGATCTTGAAGTGCTTCCTGAATGTTTCTTGGCACAAACATGTTAGTGATTTTAGAGATAAATAATTTATGCGCTTGTGATAGTTTCCCATAAGATAGGTACTTTGATATGAGATGATTGGTGCAAGCCCATTGCCCTTTTCTAAACTTTATAGGTAGGTAATTATCAGCAGAGAGATTAGTAGAAAAATCACTGGTAATTTTTGGGTTAGTAGGTATAGATTGATTAGTACTAGGCACAATAAGGGGTAAAGTAGCAGAAGGGTTACTTGAATTATTCTCAGGTTCCTTCTCCGAGGGATTTGAGAGGCCATGCATTGTAGGCTACTCTCTACTTCTTAATTGAGTCTTCCTCTTAGTATAAACACGAAGCTTAGTATTCCATTCCTTAGGAATGAACAGTAGTATTTCTCCCCCTATAGTTGAACCGAGACTTCTTGACATGGACAGCATAGAAGTAGTATCTTTGGCTTCATTATCAGGACTTATATTATGATCAATAATGATAGTGGGTTGGGGGTTAGCTATCATGGCCCAAAATTTTATGTTTCATTAGAGTTCTCCCCCTGAAGGAAATTCTTTTTATGTTCTAGGAATGTGACATCCATGGAGACAACAATTTTTTTAGTTAAAGGATTGTAGCACTTATAACCCTGTTGACTAGGAGCATACCCAATAAAGACATACTTTTTAGCTCTTAGATCTAGTTTGGAGTTTCCCCTAGTTGAATTGTGAACATATACAATACACCCAAAGACCCGAAAAGGAAGAGTAGAGTAAAGTATATTTTTAGGAAAACGTTATTTAAACACATCTAAGGGTGTGGCATAATGTAAAACACGGCTAGGCATTCGATTAATTAAGTATGATGCAATCAAAACAACCTCACCCCAAAGGTATTTTGGCACATTGATTGTAAACATAATGGACCACGAGACTTTTAGTAAATATTTATTTTTCCTCTCGGCAATACCATTTTGTTGAGGAGTGTTAACACACATAAATTGGTTAACAATGCCTTTAGACTTAAGAAATTTTCTAAGGACTTCATTAAAATACTCGGTACTATTGTCAGAGTGAAGTATACCAATGCTGCGTGAAATTGAGTTTTAGTCATGTTATAGAAATTTTGAAAGATTTGAACAACTTTAGATTTTTCACGTATCAAATAGACCTAACATAACCGAGTATGATCGTCAATAAAAGTTACAAAATATTTTTTTCCAGTAAGGGTTTTAACGCGGGATGGACCCCAAACATCACTATGAGTTAAGTAAAATAGTTAGGAGGGTTGATAAGATTTTGTAGGCTAAGAAATCTTATGAATTTTGGATAAAATGCAATGCTCATAGTGAAGTTTTGAACAATCCTCAAATTTAAATAAATGAGGTAATAGCCTTTTGAGGTAATCTATTATGTCAAAGCAAAATATGTTCTTTAGCAAGGGTAGAACAAATACTACTTAAGCCATGAGCTTCTTTATTCTTCAAGTTGTCATCAACAAAGTAGTAGAGACCATCTTTCAATTTAGCACTGCCAATCATCTTCCTCGAAGTTAGTTCCTGAAAGACACAATATGAGTTAAAAAATGTAATGGTATAATTAGAGTCACGAGCTAGTTTGCTCACAGATAGCAAACTACAAGTTAGTTTTGGAACATGTAAGATAAATTTAAGGCAGATATTTGAGGATAGAGTTATTGAACCTTTACCAACTACAACAGAAAATGATCCATCTATTATACAGATTTTTTCATGGTCAGAAAAAGGTCATAAGTATGACATTAATTAGGGAACTAGTCATATGGTCAGATGCTCCTAATTCAACGATCCAAAGACCAAATTTATATGGAAAGGAACATGATAAGGCATTAAAATCTCTACCAATTTGCGCCACAGAAGCATTAGGCACACTTGAGGATTCAAAATTGGGTTTTAGTAGCTTCAGAATGTAGTTAATCTACTTTTGATAGAACTGTCCAGCATCCACCTCATGTGCGGATGGGATTTTACGTGATTCGTAGTGAGTAGAAGAGGTTTTATTAAATTTTCCTTCAAGCGATCCCTTCCAATTTGTAGGCTTTCTATGGAGTTTCCAGTATATTTCGTGGGTATGTCATGCTTTATTGCAATAGTCACACCAGACCTGTGAGTTTTTCTCAATCTTCTTAGTATGACCAGTAGTATTCCTAGCAACTAAAGCTGTGTTTTCAATAGTGAGTGTAAGATTTCGTTTTCCAGGCATCACTGACCGTCTACTCTCTTCACGTCAGGCTTCTGCAAAGACTTCTCCAATGGTAGGAAGAGGTTGTCTTCCAATAATCCTGCCTCTAACCTCATCAAACTCAACATTGAGTCTAATTAAGAACTTAAAAATTCGGTTATACTCTACTGTTTTTTGAAAATAGTTACAATCATCAGGGGATTTCCATTCATAGTCATTAAACAAATCTAAGTCTTGCCACAAATGTTTCAGAGAATTAAAGTATTTAGTAACACTATCCTTGCCTTAGTAGATCTCACCCAATTTGAGAGTTATTTTATACATTCGGGACTAGTTTCCTAAATCAGAATACATCTTATTCACGTTATCCCATAGCTCCTTAACTACGTGGTGACACATGTAGGAGCTAATAACGTCCTCCATAGAATTTATTAGCCATGTCATCACCATAGAGTTTTCAGCATCTCATATTCTGTATGTAGGATCATTGGCCTTTTTGTCACCAGTTAAATATCTAATCTTGCCTCAACCACAGATGTACATTCTAACTGATTAGGACCAATGAAGAAATTGCTTTTTATTCAGTCGTATAGTAGTGATCTGAATGGAATGAGAATTAGAGGTAGTATTATGAGGAGGAGGTTTTTGAAGAGATGGGTTAGAAGATTCACTAATGTCGGACATGGTTGACATAGATTAGTAGGATTAGAGACAATAGGTGGCAGCTAGGGTTTAGGGCTATTAAGGTAGTAGGATTTTGCAACTAGGGTTTTTTAGGACTATTCAAGTATAGCTTTGATACCATGTAGAAATTCTAAACAATTATATATTATTCTATCTTTGATGAATACATAGGTACAAGTATATATATAAATAGAGAGAGCTATTCTAGGAAACTAATATTTGTGCATGATATCCTAATATATGTACATAATCTCCTAATTTATCTGATTTGCTAATTTTTATGAGTCAATAATATCTAAGAGATATCGAGCTGGATATTTCCTAACATTAGTGTATGGTATTTCATTCCTAATAAGGGGCTGGAAGAAGGTTTGAGAAGGTTAGAATCCAATCAATCAGAGTGAAATTGATTTGATTAATTTGTTAGGGGTACATAGTATGGTTGACATTTATCTGGAGCGTATAGATAAATCAAAACTATGTTTGCCTATGTTAATGTTACATGGTAATTGGCAAAGAAATGAGAGTGATATTGAAATGGATATGAGTTGTGATCCTAGTGCAGGTATGGTGATTCTAATATGAGTGCTCAAGATGGAGTTGAATTGGGTGGTTCCATAGGAGTTAATTTGGGTGTTGAGGAATTGGGTGGTGAAGAGTTGGGTGGTGAGGAATTAGGTGGTGGTTAGGATTTGGGTACTGAATAAAGAGGTCATGATAGAGGTGAATTTGACTTGAATTTCAACATTAATGTCGAAGCAGATCATGACACAATGTATATCGACTCTTCTAATCTTGAAAGTTTCTTGGCCAATGATGAATATCTTAGTGGTGAAGATTTAAACATTGCTTTAAGGCGACCTAGTGAAAATAATAGACATGTTCCTAGAGTGGTTAGAAGTGAATGAATGTTAGGAATGGTTTTTTATAATGTCAAACATTTTAAGGAAGTTGTTGATTATCTAATAGCAACAAGATCTAACTTGAGTTTCGAGAGGAATAAAGCGACAAGAATAAGATATGGTAGTATGGATGGCTATCTAATTGAGCTATATGCTTCATTTGATAGAAAAGACAAGTGTTTGAAGCTGAAAACTTACAATCCATAGCACACATGCAATCCAATATAGAAGGTAAGGCTAGTTACATCCAACTTTATCATGAGATACTTCAAGGATAATATACTAAACAAGCCAATCATTAAAATTAAGAAAGGGTTAAAGAATATAAAGAGAAAATAATTTTTTCTATAAATACCAACACGTACAAGTACGCAAGGAGGAAGGTACTTAAAGGAAAAGCAAAAGAAAAAGAGTAGCATAATGAATATGAGAAACTTTATGGTTATATTTGTGAATTGAAAAAAAACGAATCCAAGTTATACAGTAGAACTTCAACTTAGAATAGAAGAAGACAAATTGATATTCAAGAGAATATATGTGTGTTTTGATGTAATGAAGAAGGGGTGGTGGAAGAAGTTGTGACCAATTATTAGTATGGGTGGATGTTTTTTAAAAACAAAGTACCAAGGATAACTTTTAAGTGCCATAGGAGTTTATGGCAACCAAGACATATCTAACTGTATGGGCAATAGTTAAAGTGGAGAATATTAAGACATGAACATGGCTTATAGAGAATTTATCTAATGAGCTTAGAGATGGTGAAGGAATTACTATGATTTCTGATATGCTTAAGGTAATTCATCTAACTTAAAGTTATTTGTTATATCCCTATATATGTCTGAATACTTTTAACTAGTTATTATTAATTTTAAAGACTTATGTGCACTAGGAATGATGTATTGCCTTTTTTTATGAATAGGATGTGTGTAAGACATATATCACAGCTAGGTCGGGAAATGGAAGGGAAAGGATCTAAGGAAAGCATTTTGGAACTGTGCCTAGGCAACCTTCCTCAAGAATTTGTTGACAATTGATTAAATAAAACCAACTTGCATCAGGATGTGTAAAGGACATGTTTAAATATCCAAAGGAAACATAGGGTATGGCTTTCCAAAGCATTAAGTCTAAATGTCCAAATGTGGACATCAATATGAGTGAGATGTTCAACTCTTAGATTTAGTGGCAAGAGATTGCTCTATCATTAACATATTGGAGACTATTAGAACCATGTTAATGTAAAGGCACTCAGACCTTAAGGAGCAAGCTAAGAGATGGAAAGAGGAACATAGCACCTAAGGTGATGAAAAAATTGAACAAAAATAAGAAGGACACAATGGGATGGAGAGTTATTTAGAATGGGGATAGGAAGTATGAAGTGAATAATAGAGATGACATACATGTTGTCTAATTCGGGAGGGAGTAGACTTATAATTGTAGGGTATGAGAACTTTATGGATATCCTTACAGTCATACAATTATTGTATTTTCCATGCCAAACAACAACGAGAGACATATGAGGATGATTACTATTATAAAGGGAGGTTTATGGAAGATTATAAGAATGTATTGCATCCAATTAGAGGGCAAAAGTTTTAGCCACCAAACACTTATAAGGAGATGCACTCACCTTTAGAAAGAGTCATGTCTAACAGGCCAAAGAAGAATAGTCAAAAAGATAAGGATGAACCTAAACAAATGAAGCATCATCGTAGGCTTCCACCAAAGGGAAATTCCAAGTGTGTGGCAAAAGTGGCAAAATATTTTGGGCATCTACAGTCAAATTTTTTGGCATCTATAAAACTTACGACTAGGGTTTTTTCACTCCATGAAGTCCTTAAATAACTATTGAATCCACATAAGCATTGAATACAAGTTGAACTATTGTTAGTTGAAGACCTAAAAAATGATGAATCTAATCTAAGTGCTCCATTATAATATATGACGCAATATAACCAAGCAACAACAACAAGCATAGCAGTTGAAAAGCAACAACATAACCAAGGTAGGATATATTACAACAAGAAACAAATGCCTCAAATAATGTCAAAAAAAGATCAGAATTTGAAGAGGATAGTGAGAACGTTGCAAGCTTGCAATGAAATGTTGACTGTTTTGGCCATCATCCCAATGTAAACTCTAACCAATTTACATGCACAACAAAATTTCATTCAAGACTATTATCTTCTTGATGTTACTCACAATAACATGGTGACTACAAACTTAGGATTAATGGAGATACTCATTGTCAATTGAACTTAGAAATGCAATATTCTACTTATCATCCCTCAAAGAGCCTTGCACAGGAAACTATTCCTGGTAGAAAATTTGCAAAATCCTATCAGACAAAGATTTTCTCCATACTTCAAACATATCACCTATGGCATACAAATATATGTATATATGTAATGAATGTATTTAAATGTATGTATGACAAAGTGGAATGCTTTAACTAGCTATTATAACGGTAATATATATTACTAGGAATTAGCTATACTATCAGAAACCAACACTAAACAAGAAAATTACCAAACCCTAAATTATCAAAAAAGAAAAACCAAGAAACAACAAAACCAAACTCTACTACATTGACCGGAGAAAAACCAACCTTCCCTACGCTGAATGGAAAGCAACCAACCTTCATTACATAGATGAAGAACAATGAGAAACCTAGGGTAACAAAGAATTTGATAACTTTATAAATGAGTTAACAAAGGAAAATGATTTTAGATTAAGGATTCTGAGGGAAATTAAGGCCTTTTTCATATTTTTAATTAAATGTAATTAAAAATTCATTTGATTAATTAATTTTAAGATATAAAAATATTATTTAGAAATATGTTAACTGCCATATTAGGAGTTGATCTTACGTGGTATGCACAGGTGGACAATATTAACACAGGCGTAACGAAGATTTGATGGAGTAAGCCATTTTGGAGCAAAATGCTCTATTTATAAATGTTGAGGGTTACAATAGTACCAAAAATAAGAGTTGTATTGTAAGTTTCTTTAACCCTGTCTTTAAAAATCATAATAATCACAATTTTAATTTAATTTTTAATTTAATAATTATTAATAAATATAATTAAATTTAAAATATATTTTTAAAATATATAAATCTCAAATAAATTTTGATTTAATAATTAAAAATATATAAAACAAATATTAGTTTATAAATAATAATTTTTAAATTATTTATTTTAAAAAATAAAATATTTTTATTAATACTTTATTAATAAATATTATATAAAATATTTAAATAAAAATAATTTATTTTTAAGTTTATTTAATTTATAATTATTATTAGTAATAAAAATATTTATTTTTATTTTAATAACAAAAACTAAAAATTTACAGTGATTATAAAAGTTGACTAATTAAAACATTTGGAAAAAAAAGAGGGGAGAGGAAGAGAGGGAGGAAATTTTTAAAAATTTTGTAAAAAAGTCTCACTATTTTTTAAAAATTTTAATACCGACCGATATTTAATCGATATTTTAAATACTGACCAATACCGACCGGTATCATCTGAAATAGGCCGGTATCAACTGATTTTTAAACTCGATACATTCAACCATCCGTTTTATACCAATTTTGATCTGACAAGGGCGATATCAGCTGGTAGGTAACGGTATCCAAAACTCTATTGTAAGCTTCTCGGAACCCAAATCTTCATCGGGTATTCTATCTCATGTTTGAGACCTTTCAAGAATTAGCTCGCCAATAGGGTTCTGGCATCACCACCATCGTACGTTACAAAAGGTCAAACCAAACATAATACTCGTTGACAATCCCCTCTTGCTTAAGCTCCTTCAAATCGCTAATGGGATCTTGGAATGTGATACGGGTAAGCACCGTAACTTCCTCAATTTCCAACATCAAGCCCCTTTCAATCTTGTGAGTTTCTTTTATAACGCAACTCCATCTCTTGCGTTGTAATGTTATATTTTCCTTCATATGTTTCAAATTATGAGAACGTGTGCTCTCTGCTACGCCTTCTATGATTCTTGAGTTCTGTTCTGATACCAACTTCTTACGTATAGAAACCCTAATTTGCAATTTTCGAGATTAGATTCAAGAAGAAAGACAAAAGCTCGCTAGAATGTAGAGAGAGAAAATAATTTGTTCGTTAATCGTTTTTCTCGTTACATTACACCCATTAATAACAAACTTCCTAGCCGTTACACTCATCCAATAATATTTTTACACCTGTCATCATTTAAAACCTCATTAAAGTGACCTACGTCGTTTTGGCTTAGCTTCCCTCCTTTCTCCCTCACCGTTCATCGCCTTCCTTCTGCTCCTCTGTCGCTTCCTCTCATAACACTTTAGCTAGTGACTTGTTGACTTTCCGTCATTGTTAATTTCAGTTGTTTGAAATGATTATCATAACAAAAAAAAAAAAAAAGGGAACACGAAGCTTCAGTACCCAAGTGGATTCATATCTGTGGGTTGATTACATTTACGTTCAGTTAATACAATGTTAATGACCTCAACTTCAGAAGCGAAGTTTTGTTCTTTCATTTCCAGATCATCCGCCAACTTCCATTTTTCAGCCAAATCATGGTAACCTGCAAAAAGAACATATAGTTAAGAACACACAAGTTACAGTAATACTTATAGTTGAAGCTAAGGTATAAATGAAAGAAGCTGCGAGCAAGTTTCACTAACCCCAATTTGAGGGAGGTATCCGAGCTCTCGTAGTCGTGTGAAGAAGGACCATTGGAGGAGTTGCAGACATTGGTTACAGACTCTGATGACTGCCCTTCCTCGCAAACCGTATTCTTATCTGTTGTGTGTGCTGAAATGTATCTGTGACCATTTGATATCTGCATGACCTTCCATTGCACATTTAGAACATATTTTGAGATCACTAACGTAAATGTATTTGTTTAGCTATGTTGCACGAACGTAGGGAGAAACATCCTTACTTGTTGTCTTAGTCTCTCGTTCTCTTCTGTCAATTGCATTCCCTGCAAAAGGTTTGTTTTTTTTATATACGTATTTAAGTGTCCCTTTTCAAAAAGAAATAGAGCAAAACCAAACTCAAAACCACTCGAGTTGCTTGCAAAACATCACCAACATTGGTGACTCACCTTTCTTTGTAAGTCACCAATCTCTTTCATAACCTTCTCACCCCGTGATCAACACCAAAAATATAATGTAATGTTAACAACAATCATGATAATGTGATTTTATCAGAAAAAGAACAGCCTACTTACTAACCTTCTTTTCGATCACACGGCTCAATCCAACTTCAAGAGACTTCTCAAGTTTCTGCAGTTCTTCTAGGTTTAGTCCTTGGAGCTCTTCCCCTCTCATCTGCCTGTTTTAAAGGGATCCAAGGTAATGAAGTAAATGTAAATCATAATGATTCAATAGCTAATAACAAGTCAAGATTATACTTTAATTTCTGGCATTTGTCAGCGACTTCCTTGTTTAACCTGGAAGAGTTGCTGTCTGCTACCAGCTGCATGAAAAGAACCCGTCATTAGAAAAATAAAGGGCTGCACATAAATGATTTTAAAAACTAGACCAGGGATTAAACAAAAAAAGCAACTGGTTCAAAGGTTAATGGTTCAACTAGAATTCAATCGTGATTAAACCGGTAACTAATAAATATATAAAATTTTATTTTATATATTATATATTTTTAAACATACTATTTAATTATTTATCTAATTATAGAGTTAATTTAAACTTTCAAACTTCAAAACATTCAAGTTTTTTTTTAAGTTCACTATCATAACACAAAATAAGATAACAAAGCTCACTAATCATATTTCATCAAAAAGATTAAAAAAAAAACCATTAATTATAATATTCATTCAAGTTTAAATAATCAAAATCAAGACATTTTAAATGAACTGACCGGTTCTTTCTTTTACCGGTTCAGAACATTTTACCGATCCGATCGCAAAATAACAAGTCAATTATTCACAAAAATTACGGATTAAATCAGACCGTTTCGATTTTTGGATCGAACCGATCGATTCGGTTCGATTTTCAAAACATTACTAATTAGTAATCGGATAATCATAGATGCTGCAATTAGATAGAAAATCAATTTTGAAGAAATAATGCGCTTCCCTAAAGTCACGGTTTTCTTATGCGGAAACTTAATCTACTAATTGGTTTATCCTTTTTAGATAAGCTTTTCTATTTTCTTTGTTTACGAATTTTAACTGGTCTACAAATTCTATGAGCTGTGTGATCTCGAATCTTCTTTGTACTGGGATAAGTACACCTGTATTATCTAAATCTGGCTAGGTGTTCATCAAATTTTGAATCCATATTATAGGTATCCCTAATTAATGATTTTAAAGCTTGCTTGGTTTCGAAGTAAGTCGGAACTTATACTGAAACTTACGAAATACTCCCTCTTATTTAAAATAAATGTCGTTTTAAAAAGATACACATTTATTAAGGAAGCTAGTGAATTTAAAATAAATATCGTTTTAGAAAGATACACATTTATTAAGGAAGCTGTTTGATATACCCTTATTAATTATATATTAAATTATCTTAAAAATATAATTTATATAATTAAGATAGGAGAAAAATTAAAGGATAATTTTGAAAATAAATTTATAAACATGCATAAAAAATCGTGAACGATATTTATTTTGAATAATTAAAATCTCTCTAAAACATCACTTACTATATTTTAGATATGAGGGAGTACTATATTGGGTTTAGTTATTTTTTGCCTGGCTTTAATCTGGAAAACTAAATATTCTTTTTCTTCTTTTGTTAATGCGGTGATGTCTAGAGGTATATCTTTTGTAATTAAGCTTAACAAGATCTAGTTTACGCCTGAGAGAGTGTCATTTGGAGAGTTCTTCCTTCCTATGTTTTTCCTTTACTAATCAATCTTATCAACTAATGACCTATCTGTGGAATTAAGTAAAAATAGGTACTAGTTTTCAATAAGAAAAACCTTACCTTTAGATAAGCTGGTCGAGATAGGCTCACCCACACTAAATGAGCGTACGGCGATCTTCCCCAATTGCGGCCTTGACCTTGGCGACTCCCTGTCTGATTGGCCTTCGGATGGGTACTTGGCACCGCTTCCAAGGTCTTTTGCTTATTCTCGACAAGCGTCTCCTCTGGTTTGGTCTTTGTTTGTTGAAAATCCTAACAACTATTTTTCTTAATCTCACTATGTACTTCATTAGCTCATTAGCTGGTTTGATTGAAAAAGGAAAGAAAGAAACAATCGTACGTTAGGAAGAACTTCCATCAGACGAGGAAGATTTTATTTATTGCTCTCTTCTTCTTGTTTCTTACATCTCTCTTTACAAATGAGAGCTAAGGCTCTTATATAGGCAGAGCCATAGGAAGGGAAAGGTGACCAAAGGAATCAGTGGGAAATAAAGTGTGGGGACCAAGTGATCCACCTGGTACTAATTCCTTCACATGGGAGGAATCTTTACATTATTGAAACTAAACTGTTTCTGATGGGACTTCTCTTGGTGAAGTGTCGTTTTCTGGGATCATCATATTATCTTCTTCTTGGACTGGTATGGCTTCTTGGATAGTGTCGGAGATGAGTTCGACATAATAGTCGTCCCAACCTTGTGATGGTCTATCGTCATGGCTTTTAATCATTTATTTGGAATTTTTTATTTCCATCATACGTGAAGCATGATTTCTGGCCATTGTTTCAAGGATCTCGTTTTTGAAGGAATTTAGTAAAGCTGATATTTGTGCAAATGGTTCTAACTCTTGAATCTTCTGTGGTAAAATGGCTTCCGTGTTTCTGGATAAAATCAGGCTGTCTTCGTGCTGTTCTAATGCTTCTTCCTTGTGCTTTAGTTTCGCCGCTAAATCTTCCATTTGTCTGGTTGTTGCAATTTGTAGTAATGGCTGGTCTAAATCTTGGAGTTTAGGAAAATGGGTTTGAACTGGTTCTGGGCCGAATGAGGTTTTTTCTATAAGCTGGACTTTTAGAGGCTGGGCTACTTATTATGCTTTGGATAAATATTTATCTGCTTCGGCCTTTGCTTCAGACAGACTGGTGTGTTTTTTGAATCTGAAGTTTGGGTTTTTACTGGTTTCAATGGCTACTTCAGCCCAATCTTTGTAAATGCCTGGTTTTGGATGGGTAAAAACAATGTAGTATTTTTCTTGTGGGGTAGATGGTTTTTGGGTGGCGAGCTGGTGGAATATAAATGAAACTGAGTTTAAGCATACAATGAGGTGCTTCAAATTTTGCTTATGATAAGCATTCCAAATATTATCTAATAAATCCTTATGTTCCTTTGTAATGATAAACTGGTCTAAAACTTTAAATCCATAACCTTCGTCAATGGTAGTATATTCATAGGTACCAATGCGAGCCTTTTCTCGAACCTTAATAGGCTGAGCATCTGGTGGTAAACTAGTGGTGTCCATGGGGACTGATAAATCTGGTGATGAACTAGTTTTTGGTACTTGTGGTTCCAATTTGATAGAAACTGGTTGATAAACTAGTACTTGCACTGGATGAAACTGGTTTTTTCCCAAAACGGGATGCCATTGTAAATCTTCCTTCCTGCATTTCAATATCAGTAATCATTAACTAATCTAGAAAGGAAAATAATACCTTACAATGTTTCATCCTGAAAGAGTATCAACCTGGAGAGTGTGTCTGCAATCTTATTGTGTTTTCCCTGTATATGCTCAAAAGATGGTTTAAAACCTCGAATTTGAATAAAATTCACAACATTGTGCCATCTATTTATAGCTGATCTTTTCTTTTCATTTTTCATTTTTGTAAAATATCTTACAATTGCAAGGCAATCTGTTCTTATCGTAAAACCTGCTTTTCCAATGATGAATAGTTTGAATGATTCTAAAGCATATCTTAAAGCTAGGATTCCGTAATCTGCGCTGTGCATATCTTTTGCTTTTTCTTTAAAATTTCCACTAGCATATCTGGATATCTTTTCATCTTTTGTGAGTGGATAATCTTGTGGACCAATTTTTTGTCTTCTGTATTAAACTTCCCGTCTTACCTGTCTTTTGATAGATGGGACCTATGAACTTACCTAATATAATAGGTCATATGATAGGGAAGCAAACAAGATTACATAAAAAGGCGAGGGAAACAGTTCATGACATGTCTTCTAATAGAATAATGTGGTACTCAATTGGTGTAGTATTTAGAAAAAAAGGTCTGAAGTCAAAATGGTCTGCATAGTTGGCTAGTCAGTCAGCACATCTGTTACTCTCGCAATAGATATGTCTAGAGATGACCGTCCAGTTTCGAGTAAGCAGTTTATTAATGCCTTGAACTATGAGATTAGAGATCATGGTCCGTCTTGTCGAGGAAGAAAGGAGGTTGATCGTCGCTATCGAGTCTACTTTCAATTCGATCCGATGATAATCGAGGTTCCACGCAAGCGTGAGTCCTATAAATACGTCCCAGAGTTCGGCAAACACCGGTGAGCACCAGCCGAGATTTTGAACAAAATCTCCAAGCTAATTGCCTGTACTGTCTCGTAGAATGCTTCCTGCTGTGGCTGAGGATGAGGAAGGTTTGCATGCATCGTCCGTATTTAATTTGACCTACCATGGTTGAGGATTGCACCATCCTACGAGTTGTTCATGGTGAGGGCGATGTCCCGCATTAGCTATGCTTTGCCAAGCAGCGGACTTATGAATCTGATCTACAAAAGACAAAAGAAGATAAATAAGTGAGGACGGCCAAGCAAACTGGTCATAAAAAAGGGTCATATTTTGCCAAGTCCAGAGGAGCCAACACGAAGCTCCAAAAAGGATCGACCAATTCTGTCCTAAAATGCGTCGATGGTTTGTCCTGAGCCACTGACGAGCTGGCAGAGTAAAAAACCCATCATTAACTAAGTGAGGGGGGAAGTAGGTCCACACTTGTTGGGCTTTGACGCAATCTCGCATAGTATGTAGCGCAGATTCTTCAAGGCCATAGTGGTAGCACGATCCATCCGTAGTGAGGTGCCGTCGAGCACGATGTTGGTTAGTGAGTAGCCGATCATGTGCGAGGAG
>JANSVB020000443.1:1876719-1887579 GCA_025504935.2 Erythroxylum haughtii | reverse complement strand
AGATTTTTTAAAACATGGTTGATGTAAACAGTAAACTAGTAAAGTATAAAGTACAGTTGTATAGTATATCAATATGAACTATTTTGCAATTTTTAAAAAGTTTAGGGACTATTTTATAAATTTTAAAAATATCCCGAAACGGTACCCGGTACCAGTACATTTCCGTTCCAGAGCCCAATTCGGTACCGAACCCGGTACGGTATTCATAACATTGATATTCAGCCGATATTAATTTAATTACATATATATATATATATATATATTTCAAAATTATTTAGTGAGTTGCCTTAATAATTAACAAACAATACTTAAAGATTAGTGGGCCTGTTTTTTATATTTGTGGGGTCGAAATCAGAGGCCAGCCATAGCACACGTTTTGCTCTTTTTGGTGGAAACTCTCGGCCATCGGTAACTTCTGGCCAGTCTCACCTCGATAGGTCGGATCTTTAAATCTATTTTATTAAATTTTATCAATATATTTATATAAAATTTACACAAATATGTAAATAAAATTAATAATAATAAGGTTAAAACACAAATCTACAGTCATAGAAGATTTGATGTGCACCTAAACTCATAAGAATTTATAAAAAAAGCCTAATAGTTATGAAATTTAAAATCAATATAAGAATATAAATGTTTTAAAAGAAATATATATGCTATTACTCTATATCCTTATTTATTATTAAATAATAAAAATGAAATTAATAATTGATTTAAATTAACAAATATGTGAAACTGACTGTGTTTAATATATATGTGTGTGTATAAAATGAAAATCGTTTAAAATATTTTTTATGATTTCTTATTAATAGTAAGATATTATCTAGTAAATTTTGTAATATTTAAATAATAAAAACATTTTTATTAAATTATTATTTTAGTTAAATTAAGATATTTTGTTAAAATTAAAGAAACTTTGTTTTAGCCTTATAAAGTTGCAAATAAATGACCTCTATTTTTTCCTATCATGCTTATTTGTTCATTGTCCAATCCTGAGCTTGGCCTGAAGTGTGGTCAATCCGAACCAAGCTTATTAGTTTTGGACCTTTGAGATTGATCCGAGAAAATTCGATAGTACACATTCTTATCCTTAAATGATAGAGATGTGGTAGACATATTTTATTAAATGTTTAAATGTTACAATCTTTCTAACTATATAAATATGTGTCTAATTAAGCTACTTTTGTATGTTATTACCAATATCATATAATTTACATAATTGATTAAGACGAGGGGTAATATTTTAAACTAGACGTTTAAAAAACATCATCAATTTTAAATTTTAAATTATATCACCAATTTAAAATTTTAAAATATAATAATACCTAATGCTTTAAAAATTAGACTGAAAATTAAACTGGTGAGATAAGAGATTCAACACTTAAAAGGTTCTTTAACTTTAATTGGTATTAAATTATCATAAAATTAGTTAAAAATGAATACAATTAAAAATTTCTAAAATATAATTAAAGAAGATAATTATTAATTTAAAGTTTAATTAAAAAGAAAGATTGTTAAATAAAATTAATTAATTTATTTTGATTTATAAAAACTGACTAATTATAAACCGATAGATTTTTAAAAACATAAATTATTAAAATAAATAAATCAAAAATTAAAAATTTAACTTATTCACAATTTCACGAAAAGCAAAAGTTCAGAATAAAAGAGAGATAACCTATTGGACCAGGAAAAGACCAAACGGTCTATTTTGAGCCAGACAAAATCTAGGGGTCTCCGAGACTGAAACGAAGACAAACCTGTGTCGCTAACTTGTTTCCCTAAACCAACCTCGAAAACGACGTCGTTCGGCTTTTTAAAACCGTCAAAATTAAATCCGCGGAGAGGGAAGAGGAACGAGCCATCCAGAGCCAGTAGCTTACCAATTTCACTCAAATAAGAAGAAACAAAAAGTGAAAGTTCAAATGAGTTGAAGGTGATGAGACATTGTGGATTCTAGAAGTGAAGGAGAGTGAGAGAGCTTAGCGGTTAGTTCTTGTAATGGCAGAGCAGAGGAACAAGTGGAGCTGGGACGTGAGTGGCTTCGAGGCGAGGAAGTCATTGACTGTGCCGGAGCCGGAGGACGACAACAAGGTGGCTTCACCACTCGCGAGGCCCTGCTCGATCTCTTCCACGGCGTCGGTTCTTCCTCGCGAGAATTCTGGCTTCTCCAAGCAAACTCTCGCCTTCAAATTCCAGCTGTTGAAGGATAAAGTCAAGGTAAGCTCAGTGGTTAGTGATTTTAGTGAAATGTGGGAAATTTTGAGTCGATGGAGACGGTTATAGAATCTTAAGTCGTGCTTCTGTTATGGTACATTTATGTTTATTTTCAAATATCAGAGATCTTCTTAATACTTTTCTGGTGCAGTGTGTGAAAGAAGATTACATGGAGTTGAGACAAGAGGCAGGTGAATTGCAGAAGTATTCTAATGCAAAACTCGAGCGACTTACCCGCTATTTAGGTGTTCTTGCTTCGAGCAGTTTTAAGCTAGGTGAAAATTTTAGCTCTTCATTGAATATTCTATATAGAACATTTCCAAACAAGCTCATTCTTCTGTTTGGCAATGTTAGTCATTTTGATTTTTTAGCTCAACAGATTGAATATTTTTTTAATTTTTAATTTTTAACAAGGCTTTTTGTGAGACTTTGTAACATCTGATTGATGATTTGCGTATGTTACTGAAATCGCTAAAATTTTATGCATGTATCTTTGTAGGTAGATTGTATAGCGTCTTCTTCACAAGCTTTTAAGGTTATATTCACTTGTTTCTTGTGTCTGAACTATTTAAATGCCAGATCAAGTTGCACTTGAAACTGAAGCTAGAATATCTCCGTTGATCAATGAGAAGACAAGATTGTTTAATGAATTGTTAACAGCCAAAGGTTGTACGGAGAACCTCTCTAGATTAAAAATTCTCTCTTTCTTTCTCATACATTTCAGAAAAGTTGTAAAATTGTCGCCCATTTTTTTCATGGTTTATTATCATATTATGCTCCACCGAACTTATGAAATTTCTATTTTTGTTTGAAAAATATTTTTTATTTTCAGGAAACATAAAAGTGTATTGTCGTGCTAGGCCATTATTTGAGGATGAAGGCCCTTCTATTGCCGAGTTTCCCAATGACTGCACGATCCGTATAAATACTGCCAATGACACCCTTTCCGGTTCTAAAAAGGATTTTGAGTTTGATAGAGTTTTTGGGCCCCATGTTGGACAAGGTTTCACATTAGTGTTTTTATGTTTATTGTTATTCTTTGTTGGTTCTCTGTCATATTATGTGCTAACAATGTTACATAATATGAATTGAAGATAGGTTATGCAATGTGGCTTTACCTTTACTTTTTTGGTCATGTAGCAAAGCATTGCAGGCTTGGTGCTTACGTTTTTTCCATTCTATGTTTGTTTTGCAGCTGAACTATTTAGCGATGTCCAACCATTTGTGCAGTCATCATTGGACGGTTACAATGTTTCTATATTTGCTTATGGACAAACTGGTTCTGGAAAGACATACACTATGGTATTCTGAAAAGAAAAAGAGGAGAAATCTTTTTAAGTAGTCTGCACATAATTTTGTTTGCATATATTTGATTTTCTAGAATGATTTTTTAGTTTCTTAATGCATGCAGATGCAGCTTGGCCTGTGTTTCTTAGAGGACTTGTAAATAGTCTGAGATGTTCTAGTGCAAGATCTGAGAGTGATCTTTTTTATTTTTGTGCATGATAGATATCCTTTGGTAACTGGACCGACTAGCTATTTTATTCGATTAAACAGTTTCACTGTCTGATACACAAACCCTTTGGATAACTAAAATCTCCCCATTGTTTATTTGAAAGTGTTTGAGCCTAACATCTCACTAGATTACACAGGAACAAGTCGCTTTGATTCCTATCTGTCAGATGGTTTCTTGCGGCAGTTGAATGCTTTTTAGAATCTTTTTGTCTAGTCGGTGCTCTTTAATCACTCTTTTGTATGTTATAACATATATACGCATTATTTTGCATTAGTGTGCATGTAGTTTTATATGAACTAAGTTTGCATTATCTTGCATGCTGAATGGATTTGCTAATGTGATTTCACTTTTCTCAGCAAGGATCTACTTATGATCGGGGTTTGTATGCTCGTTGCTTTGAGGAACTGTTAGACTTGGTTAACTCAGATTCAAATTCTGCTTCTCGATTCAGTTTCTCAGCTACAGTTTTTGAGTTCTACAATGAACAGGTTTCATTTGTTCAATGTTTACACTTTCTACCAATAAAGGGCAGTTTGTACTTGTACCTAAGCATGACTATCTTTTACTTATCTGATTGAGGTATTTTTTTCATTCTTATAGATATGGGATTTGTTGTCAGAGTCTGGACAGAATTTGCAAAAGATCAAAATGGGATCAACTGAATCTTTTGTAGAACTTGCACAAGAAAAAGTTGATGACCCGTTGGACTTCTCTAGAGTCTTGAAAACTGCATTTCAGAGCCGAGGAGATGACTTGTCAAAGTTCAATGTTTCTCATTTGTATGTCCTTTATTCTCTTTGCCCATGTAAGATATGAATGTTTGTTGTTAGAGTGCTGCCATGATTTTGTCTAATTAAATGCAAAATGCCTGAAATTGAAAAAAACTAGTTCAATTGATATTAAAGGTTTATATAGCATCACCATGCGTCCACACCTAGGCCTCAGACATTATTTGAAGGTTTGGTTATTTTAACATGATACTAGACTCTACAATTTAAGAGGTCAAGTACAATGATCTTATATAGAACTTTTAGCTAAATGGCTCTTTGTCAGGGGTAGATATGGTTGAATATATAATTGAAGGTTTGATTATTTTAACATGATACTAGACTCTACGATTTAAGAGGAAAAGTACAGTGATCATCTACAAAACTTTTAGCCAAATGGCTCTTTGTCAGGGGTAGATATGATTGAATATATAATTGAACGTTTGGTTATTTTAACATGATACTAGACTCTACAATTTAAGAGGTCAAGTACAGTGATCATATACAAAACTTTTAGCCAAATGGCTCTTTGTCAGGGGTAGATATGTTTGAATATATATTGGAAGGTTTGGTTATTTTAACGTGAATCTAGACTCTACAATTTAAGAGGTCAAGTACAGTGATCATATACAAAACTTTTGGCCAAATGACTCTTTGTCAGGGGTATATATGGTTGAATATATGATTCAATCTGCAACATATAATGAAAGATATTTGGTGGAATGAAATGAATAATAATAGGCAAAGAAAGGATAAAGTTCAAAATATGTTCTAAGGATACCTAGCCGTTGTGTCCATCGTCCCTTTTCTGTTTCATTAGGGTCTATGAACTTGATAATTGTCATAGGAAACTATCTTTGTGAAGTTTGAATCAGGATTGAGTCTTGATTTGGAGATGAATATGTGATGTCTTTTAGTATTATAGACAATAAATGTCTTTCTTTGTATTGCAATGCAACAAAATGCAGTTCAAATGAGTGATATTTCTCACTACCCATGACTAGCATACAGTAAATTTATGGCACATAAGGCATGAGCTGAAAAAATTAAAGATGGAATTAAGAGGCTTGGCACTCATCTTTTGAAATTATTTTCCATAGTAGAAAACTTCAAAGCACCATTGTTACACATACACATAATTCAGTCTTATAACAGGGCATTCTATGTGCTCCTATTTTTACTATACCTTTCATCAAATTTATCTTAGTGTTACAAAGTTTATATCTATGATTCATACTTGTTCTTGTTCCCATTGTAGGATTGTCACAATTCATATATTTTATAACAATTTGATCAGTGGAGAAAACTTTTATAGCAAGCTTTCTTTTGTTGATCTTGCTGGAAGTGAAGCTTTAATTACAGAAGATGATAGTGGAGAACGCATGACAGATTTGCTACATGTGATGAAATCGCTTTCAGCGTATGTTTCCATTGGCACTTTCTGTTAATTTTTAACCTGTTATTTGTGTAGTGGTTATCATCTAGATGGGCATTTCATTACAGTTGTTCAAGAAGTTTTGGGTATATAAGTGAGAGGGCAGACCTTATGATTTGTACAAGAAGTTTTGGGTATATATGTGAGAGGGCAGACCCTATGACAATTATTGTCTATTGATTGGAATTTCCTGCCTGTTGTGTGCATGGAGAAGAGAAGTTTGGGATACCAAGAGAGCACGATAGAGATTAGGATATTATTAGCACTTATTTGGTGACAGCAGTAATAAATTGAGAATCAGTAGTATTTTACGGGACACTTCAGTCATTGGTACATGATCTCAATACAACCTATGTCTCACATGTAGGTTGGGAGATGTTTTATATTCGTTGACTTCAAAGAACGAAGTTGTTCCATATGGAAATTCAATGCTAACAAATATCCTTGCGGACTCTGTAGGTATTGTATTTCTTCTTATTTTCTGCACTTGGTTAGGCTGCATAATTTCAAAACCAATTTTCAGTGTATGCCTTTCACATTGTAGTCTTGTTACAGTTGATTTTGTAGAATTTATGAGCATCTCAGAATCTCAAGTAGATTATGCCTAAATTGGTGATCATTGAGCAAATTCAGTTACAAATTGTTCTCTTTCAAGTAGATGGCTGCATTATGTGTATTGTTTGGTGTGATGTACCTTGCAAGTTGAAGAAACTAATAAACGGAACTATCAGTCTTTGTTATCATGCTGCCTGCTTTGCTCATTGATTTCCTCTCTTATCAATCTTGAGTGCTTTTACGATGTTTCTTTTAGGGGGAAGCTCAAAGACTTTGATGATACTCCACGTGTGTCCAAATGCCGCAAGTTTGTCTGAGACGTTGTCCTCCCTCAATTTTTGTGCCAGGGCTAGAAATGCTTCATTAAGCCTTCAAAATCATGACACAATTAAGAAGTGGAGAGATGTAAGTATCTGTCTTTCTATATGATTTTGGAAGTAAATCCTTCAATTTGCTCAGAAAATATTCCTTCTAGCTACCACTTTGTTGTCAATGACTACCCTTTCTGCAAGAGAAGCTTAAAGAAGTAGTGACCTGATTGGGGAATGTACTTGGTGCGAAACAAGCTTATGCCAGCAAAATCCTTCTTGTGAAATTTGGAGAAGTTAGCTCGTTGTAGATCACTGAATTTAAAATGGGTTGTTATGTATAGAATTGGAGATAAGTTTTAAGACTTAAAATCCATGAGAATGATTATGAAAAATAGAGATGATAGTTTGAGTAAGGTTCATTAGGCTTTCGTTATGTTGTTTGATTTACCGCTATTATTTGTTTAAAGATAAAACATGTGAGGTCACGCCATGTGATAATTGTAAATTCATTCTTATAATTGATGAATGTAGCTGGCTTGGAAGATGCCCATTCACTAGTTGTGATGATTCTTGTAGGCAAATGATGTACAGAAGGACTTGTATGAGAAGGAAAAGGAAATTCATGATCTGAAACAAGAGGTTTTAGGACTGAAGGAAGCAATTAAAGACGCAAACGATCAATGCATCCTCCTCTTCAATGAAGTTCGGAAGGCGTGGAAAGTTTCATTCACACTGCAATCAGATTTAAAGGTCTTTTAACTTCAAGTTTGGTCTACTGTCTAATTCTCTAATGAGCTAAGGAGTTACTGTCTTTTTCTTGGTTCTTTTTTGCTCTGGGGTGTCCTTTCTTCCATTCTTCATCTTTACCAAAAATTGAAATCAGAATAGAAAACTTTCTAGTTATAAATGTATTTCTATATGCATTGAGTGAACAACAATCTATTTTTGACCTACATATTATCATTTAATTTTTGCATGTGTGTGGGTGTGTTTATTCCTTGTCCACTTCAGGAAAACATGAATTTAAGTTACTTCTTTACTTTTACTTGATGCAGTCTGAGAATGTTATGCTTGCGGACATGCATAAGGTAGAAAAGGAACAAAATGTTCAACTTCGAAATCAATTGGTACAATTATCACAGAAGGAGCAGGAACAAACATTTCAGATTCAACAAAGAAATTCCACAATTCAGACATTGCAGGTTGTTTATACTTAATTCTTAATATTTCAACAACATGAATATTTGTCAGGTTCTGATGTTATGTTGCCTACCAATGAGTATAGAGTTCATGCACTGCATATATGTGGACTGTGAATCATTTGACAACTTCTTGAATAGTTGTTCATTGTGGGTCCGGTGTAAACTGCTTTGGAAGCATTATCATTATTGAACAGAGCAGGCATTTTCACTTTTAAATCATATATTCTTGATTTCAAAGCTCTGCCATGTTCAATACCTTTCAGAATCATTGCCTTGGCCTTTCTATCACATATTCCTGGGAAGCTATGACCTTCCTTTCCTAGATAAAATCACATTCCTCTGATATTGTTCTACTGGTCATCGAATTTCTATTCATGTTTTAATCATTACGCTGGCCTTCACTTTCTGTTGTAGGCCAAGATCAAAAGCTTGGAAGTTCAACTCAGTGAAGCCTCTGGTCAAGAAAAGTCAAATGTTGGTTCAGATTCATCTTCTGGAACTTCATCATTTCCCAAGGGAAATGGGGATGGAGATACTTCAGCAGTAACCAAGATACTTGAAGAAGAACTAAAAAGACGTGATACTTTAATTGAGGTGTGCTACACTTTGCAAACCATTAAGCTATGTAGTCTTGCATAACAGGAATAACTCACTTGAACATGAAATTATGGGGCCCGAGCTTCTTTCTTAACAATTCCACATGCTAACCTGAAAAAAGGAGGATATCTAAGAGCACTACCATGTTTCTGCCTTTGTGTAACATAGAAGATAGGATCATTTGAGCTACAAGGCCTTTCGATAAAAGATATGGTTTTACGGTTATGTTCTATTTTAACAAACTAAAGATGAGCTGTTGATATGAAGATGAGATGTGTAGTTTTTCAATTGTGCCCTATTTTTCTTAACCCACTATATAGTTCAACATGTTTCACTTAAGTAGATACATACAGAACCACATTTCATGTATCACTTCTGCTGGTCCCACTACTTATTGTATGTATAAGTGAAAATTAAGTTTCTGTGTATGACACATGCAGGGCCACTAAATTTTTTTTCCTTATCTCCTGTGTGCAGAGATTGCATGAAGAAAATGAAAAATTGTTTGATAGATTAACAGAAAAAGCATCATCAACTGGATCTCCACAGGTTCTCTTTTCATCTGATGAACATTTCTGAAGAATGTTGATAGTTCACTTTCAATTCATTGTCACAATTGTTTGCTTGTCACCCAAAAAAAACAGTGTAAAGCTTATATTAGGATATCATTGGCAAGACTTTTGAACCCTTCTTGGATAGAAACTTGTGTGTAGAGTAGCAAAGGTTCCGAGTTTTTTCACTTTATTTCAATAATATTGGTCTTTAGGTTCTACTCTTTTCCATTATAAAAGATCCCATGTATTGGAACTTAGAGATCATTTATCTTGATCCAAGTTATTTGAAATGTTGATGTTGTGTATGTATTGTCATGATATTTTTTTATCTCTCTCAGGTTTTTGCTATAGAGTTTTTTAACAGATTTTTTCAATATCGAATTTCACAGGCGTGTAGATATATGCAAAACATTTCGGTACAATTTTAAGAATTTTGTATCTTTTTCTGATGTTGACTGGTAAACTGATAATGGCATATTTACTATTATGTTTTAAGTTTGCTATATGTTCTAATGCTACCATTTCATGGACTTAATAGGGCTTACAATATTGGGGTTGCTTTTCTATTGTCTGTCTTAATTGACACGACACCCTTCCACTACAAGATACTTTATATAGAGGAACTGTGGCTTAATAATACTATTTTTTTTAACTTTGTTAACTTCTTTCCAGCTTTCCAATCCGTTAGTTAAAGGAATGACAAATGCTAGGGATCTAAGAAGGTGATGTCATTTTGAAACAAATAGTACTTATCATTTAACGTCTTGTGTTTTCCCTTTTATCCTTCTTGTTTAGTTCTTATCATTCCCTTTAGTTGTTCACATAAATGCATATAGAAATACTTTAGCTGTTGATCCTTTATGATTTAGTTTCTTACTCAAGGCTTTGGAAGACTTTACATGTTCTAGATACTTTTTCTTGTTAGAAGTTTATGCGTATTTAACAAGGATATATTATTTACCAGCATTTGATTTAAATGCTTTTTCTGTTTCAAATGCTTTGCCAGTTTGTAGTTACATCTGGGTTTTAATTTTGAAAGTTGTCTCCTTAATGTAACTTTGTTGGATTGACTGGGACAATCTTCTTGAGTTTGGTTCTTGTTTTTAAAAGTTTCCATAATGAGCTTCGATGTCCTTGCAACATCTTTTAGATGTTTCTATATGATTGATTTTGGTTTTTAGTTTCCTTTACCATCATTGGCCGGTAAGCCTAGAGATGTATGCTTTGGTTACTGGTACATAGAGTTTGGAGGTGCCAACATAGAGAATTTCGGGAATCAAGCAAAATGGAAAATTTGGTTACACAATTATGTTGAAGTCTTTTGTGTCAACTCTTGGCAAGTGCTTTATTATTTCCTTCTTTTCTAAATTTATTGGATTTAAGATAAATATTTTGTGTCAATCCTATACGAAGCTGCCTCTCTCTCTCTTTCAACACATTTTTATATTTTGGAAATTTTCTAGTTAGGTACTAAATAAGCTTCTAAGCATGGATATTTGTGATTTGCAACTCTTTCTGCTATCATCTATTGTTATTCATTAAGTGGTTAAAAACATAGGCCAGAATGTTCCTAACTAGTTTTTTAAGTGGATGATTGATTCAAGTCATTGAATCTTTAGCAACTCTTCCTTTGAATATTAAGTGCAACTTGCTCTATGATAAGATAAACTGTATTGTAGATTGAAGATTCCCTATGGACATTT
>JANSVB020000443.1:1825895-1837233 GCA_025504935.2 Erythroxylum haughtii | reverse complement strand
TGATTAGAGGCCAGTAACATGCTCAGTCAATGAATGCAGTGAAATCCTATCAGTCTGTCCCAAATTACTAAAATACCTTTTATATCAGTAACGGGATGTTACAAACAGTGCATAGAAATAGGATAGTATGGTTACATTATAATAATACACCCACATTTTAAAATGCAAGGAGCTTCATAAAAGGCTAGTACTACATCTGAATAATACAAACTGAAATGACAGAAAGGGACCAGAAATATACCTTAACAAATTTTCTAAATTTTTTCACAGTACTTTACAACTTAGCAGCCTCACCTACTAAAACGATCATAAGGTAGTCATTTTGTGGATGTATCACTTAAAAAAAGAATTTATCCACAACATAAAATAAGAAACTACACTCAAAAATTTGAGACAAACAAAATGGAATGCATTCAATAATTACCAAACAGAAATAATATTTTTCAATAATTACCAAATGGAATGCATTTAGTAATTGTCAAATGGAATGCAAGTTGAATCAAATATTAAATATTAGAGCATAAAATAAGCCAAATAGAAATTATATTTTTCATTAAACACCAAGATGAAATGCAAGTCGACCATCATGCATTCAGTTATTAATTAAAAATAAATTTAATTAATTAAAATAATTTATTTTTAAATTTGATCTAATATGTAATTATTATCAGTAATAAAAGTATAATTATACAGATATTAACAACTAAAATTTTGTTTTTATTTGAAAAAACTAGAAATAAAAAACTAAAATGAAAACTGAAAATTAAAAACATAGTAGTAGAATCAAATAAACCCTAAAGTGAAAAATTGATGGATTTGTTTTTTTTTTTATTGAAAGGGACAAAAAGGCAAAAATTATATAATTAGATCGGGAAAATAGATTCCCAATGTATCCTCTAGAAGGATAAGATGGTATTCTATGATTGTAGTATCAAAATAGGTGACTCTTACATCAAAACGATCTGCATAATTAGCCAATCAATCAACGCATTTGTTGCTTTCTTGGTAAATACATCGATGAACATTTTAAATGATTGACCATTTCAAGGTCTTCTTCTATTGTTGGTCGTTGCTCAACTTTGAATGTCGAGTTCCTACATTTCCGGGCGAATGTTGAAAAAGATCTTGTATTCTAAAGCGTTTAAAGTGTTGTATTAAACAAATAATACTGAGATAACTTAAGACCAACCATACCCAAGCAATGGACATGTCTTTTGCTCCTGTTATATATCCACCGGCCACAGCCACTACCACTTATTAAATGAATATTCAAAATAAAAAACCAGTAAGTAACCAGTTCTCCTGTAGCCGCAGCAGCTGCCTTCATACAGCAGCTTTGCCCGTCACAAACCTAATCTACCAACTACTCAGAGCCTTCTTAAAGAAGGGTAAGAGTCAGTCGTGATTAAGCATCAGAAAGACTGCGAATATCTCCTTGGAACTTAAAAGCTTTTTAGCATTTTCTTAGCTATAGAGGACTGAAATCCTATCCTGAAAGCTGGCGAGTTGTAGATTTTGTGGCACTTATATCCAACTCGATGAAACGTACAGTGGGAATATGAAACTTGAATTGAATGGCTTCTGTATCATCTTTCATACGCCCTTATGATTAGACAAAAAGGAGAAGTAAGTTTGCCAACTGAACAGTAAACAGAGTCCAAGACACATTATTCTAAAGCTAGCACTAATACTCGCATTAGATTGTAATGTATAACCAACCGAAAATTAATTATTAAACAAAGAAAGAAGACAGCCTTCATGTTTTTTGTGTTTGTGCAGGATTACATGGGGCAATTTACTTTTGGACGATTTGGTGGCTTCTTTAGAAAACATCAAAACCAACGACACATTCTAGAGAGTCTAGACTCCCAAGAACTTACGTTTTCTACCTTGCCTTTGTTCAACTAACAAGAAAGTTCAATGCTTTATGAGTATAGGAGTTAGATTGGACCAACGTCTATTTTCCTTATTTGTTTGACCGTCTCCCTCCTATATATCTTTTCTGTTCTAAGGGCCAAGAGTGACTGCGATCATGGATTATTATGAACTTGCTTCTGGGTACTCTTACCAAGACTCTGTCAAGGTGCTTGAAGCTGATATCCAACATGCTAATGTGCTGTAAGCGTTCTTCTCTTGTTGTGCGCGTCTCATTTTATCTCATTTCTGTTAATTTCTGGTATATCTAATGCCCTTATGCGGTTGAGTAATTCTCTGAAATTATTGGCAATTTGTGATCGGGTATGTTTTTCTTGATGGGTTTTACAGGGCAGTTTAAAATTCCAGAAGGTGGAATGAGTTAATACATTGCCATAGAGAAAATTTGACATAATCCCAATACCTGAGTTTGGTGTAAGCATCAGACACTCCATAATATGATGCAAACTCAGTCACTAACCACTTCCACGGGCCATGTAGTAATAGTTTTCTTTGCTGAAAACGTACCATTTTCATAGCAACTTCCAAAACAAAATCGTAAGCAACAGTTTCTGCAACACAACCACACTGGAAAAAGAAGTTGCTTTATCTTGTTTCTTGATAATGCTTCACATATATTTTATAATTGATAACTCAGCTAATTTCAGACACAAAATGAAATGTAGATAGTAACCAATGAGACAACGAAAGCTAGGCACCTTCTGATGACTGCTCTCATCTGGAGTTATTGAGTAATTTATGTTCAACTGGATTCTACCAACAACTTCATGATCAGGCTCATGAAAGATGGGCCACCAACGAAGCTTGTTATTCTGTATTTAACCAAAACTAAGAAACTATGCACCATTCTCAAAAACCAATAACATAGTTCAGGAAAAGAAAAAGAAAGATACCGAGTCATCTGCAATAGCAGCAACTTGGGCTTGTCCACGACCACAACACTGTCCCTTGGAATCTTGAAGTTCAATGATCAAATCATCCCCAAGTTTTTCAGGAAAGCTGCGTGACCATCCACAAAAGAAGTTACCCACCTTTGAATGGAGAGAAAAACAAGGGGAAATAACAGGAATGTATAAAGAAAAAAAGCCGCTTACAACACAAGACATTCACCAGTTCCTGGTTGCACTCGAACTGAATCCTCGTCAGATTGGCTTTTCAACCTCAACAAGCAAGTATATTGTTCTAGTAACAAAAGATCATCATTACATTATAAGTAGGATAAGAAAAAAGGTTTGTTTCACAGGCTTTATTGAAGTAAGACACAATAAATGTTAATACTTATAATAATTATTCTCAATTCAGACGCAGAAATATTATTAATGCAAGTGTTCAATTCAGACACAGAAATATTATTAATGCAAGTGTTTTATAGTGTGCAAAATAACTGATAGTGCCAACACAATGTTATTGAAAGTGGTAGATGAAAGGAAAAAGAGGGAAAAGAGAAAGGAACGAGAAGAGAAAAGAGAGAAAGGGAGAGAAACAGAGGCAATGAGAGGGGAATAGAAGAACAGAGAGGAATCGAGAGAATTTGGGAGAGTAGAGAGAAAGGGAGAATGCAATAGGATTCTCATTAATAGCCAAAAACATACAATAGCCGTGGGACAATAACGGTCTTAACTGCCATCTACTACAAGTACATATTTTTGTATCACACAACGTCATGGTTGTTCTTCTTTCATGCTGATAACAAGCAACATAGTACTAACATCTTTGAAATAATTCTCAATTTTTCATCATTTCCTTCTCTATTGTTTTACCACTGGTGCATGTGGTTACTCTTAAACACAAGTGCATGCACTTGATTTCCCCTAACTTGCATTTGAACCCTTCAAGTGAAAGCTTCTCAATAACAACTCAAATATTCGGTAACAAATGTTCCACAAACAAAAAGGCTGTTTAGGTAGCAATATGTCCAGATACATATTAAAGATATTTATTCCTCTCAAAAGGAAATATTGAAAAAAGATAGTTCGCAACCATAAATACATTAATATGATATCCAACTTCTAATCAAATTAATATTTTGACATACAAGGAATTCCTAATTACTTGTAACCTAGTTTAGATTGTGGGCTTACCTATTGACAATTTTATGGTCGACTTATTAAAAGTTCAAGGATATAGCTTATAGTGGCTCCAAAATTTATTATGGAAGATCGACTGGTGTGAGGTTGCATACCTTGCACTACTTCATATGATGAGGGACTTGTGCGCAAAGTAGTTGTTCTACTTTTTATGAGCCTTGAGACCTCCTTGATATACTGAGTGCTTGCACGCACATATGCCATGCTTTGTTGTGAGAAAGAACCATTAGGAGGAACACGTGGATTCACACGGACTTTTCGCACGTCTTCCCATCCAGAAAATAGCGTTGAATTCAGATTTGAGATTTGTCGCCGAATAGACTCAATCTTCATAACGTGTGGATTTAGATATAAAAAGTTGCAGCTAGGAGGGGAGTCCAAACCCATTTTCACAGAGCGAACTGCAAAAATGAACAAAAAGTACAGACAGGTTATAAAGACCACAAATTGCAAAAAGTAAATCAACAGTCTATATGCCCTAGCAAGCATGGTACCTTGCACCTTCAGTTTTGCATAATTCTTTTTAGATTTTGGAGCAGCTTTCTGGCTCACTAATTCCACAGAACGCTTTGCTAACAGCTCTTCTTCTGGTTGTAGTAAAGTTTGCTGCACACTAGAGTTTTGAACGGAATGTAATAATCAAGAAACTGGAAACCACCAAATGCAATAGAGGTTGAGCTTAATCTATGCAACTTTTGACCATACTCAAATACAAGAAAGCGTGAAGATATCAGACTGGAAATAGATCAAAAGCTTTTCAGCATAGAACCTCATCATCCAAAACACCACCGCTTGCTGGCTCAGCTGTGCAAAGGCAGCTTCACCAGCAAGGTCAAGTAATATCACTGAGTTACATATCCTATATTTTAGCATATAGTGGATAGGTACCCCAAATTCAATAACAGCCTAATAGTAGGAAATAGAAACTCACCCAAATGCATCACGCAACAATGCGCATTCCTTATCCAAGAAGAAGGGAGCTTCTTCCGTGCAACCTTTGGCCCATGAATGTAGACACAGCCTGACACATGCGTCATAAGAAATCACAGCACACCATGGTCCTTGCCCACTGAATCCATTCACACAAATTATAAAATGATAAAACTATAGAGCAGGAATTGTTGGTACTGACCATCCAATCAGAAATAACAATATCACAAACATTGATATTAGGATCAATTTCAAGTACACAGTCATCATTAGTGAAGCAATGTAACCAACCTTGCATGAAATGTAGGGACGCGAGCAGGTAAAGAACTTGGAGACATAGCTTCTTTGACAACAGCAATCCTGTAATGGATAACATAAATGCCCAAAATAAGTTCACTTCAGGAAATATAAGCATAGAGATTAAGAAAAAAAGATCCAGACACCTTTCAGATAGTTTTGGTTTCTCTGAAACTACAGAACTGTTCGTGTTTGCTAAATGTGGTGTCATATTAGCACTAGATGTTGAAATTTTCTCAGCTTTGCGTTTTATTTCTGCACCAGAACCCATAGGAGGTGCACTGGGCATGTCCTTGTGAATATTTTTTTCTTGAGAGATTCTACCATTGCGAATTTTATCATCCTGGGGAGATGTATCAATTGAGTGAGGCACACCATAAGCCTCATCCTCAGAGTCAGAGTCAGAACCAAGATCCATGTCTGATCCTGATCCACCGTCATCTCTGTAAACAGGTGTGGTTTTTGACACATGGATTGCAGCAGAAGTCAAGTGCCCACTTCGAAACTTAGCTGAAGAAGGCAATCCAAACCCCTGTCCATCCTTTCTTACTTTACCAAATGGATCAGAGTTCGGTTTCTCAGTAAGAATCGAATTGAAGATGCTACCTCCTCTGATACCAACCCCCTGATACAGGTTTTGGAAACTTCAATAAGACCAATATAGCAACAAACACTATCTGAAGACAAACTAAAATACACCCTTGGCTAATTAGCAGTAAAGTCAATTACAAAATTCCTCGTTTGCTTACATCTCGACCCCATTTATCAGTATACATTGTCTTCAGGATTCTCCTTCACCTAAACCACCAATCCACAATAGAACAATCCAGTGCCGACACTGAAACACTCAAACAAAGATTGATCAATAAGATTTTGGACATCACTAAAGAAGTTATATCCTCAATGCCCATGAACTAATTACCATAAAAATCAAACCTTGACCTCAATAACAATATTGACAGAGACCCCAAAGCGAGATTCTTTCACACTATTAAACTGGCACGCCACACTCTCTCTTAACTGATCATCGCCAAACACTAACCACAAAAAGTTCACACCAATGAATCAAAATTACCAATGCCCACTAAAGAACTCACTCCCTGTACGGCCCACAAGATACACTGATCTTTTCCTTAGGCCTAAGCAATGTAAAAGACCAAAAAAGTTCACTCCTCGACTATAAACAAGAACGCAAAGAGAGAATTTAAGACAACTTAGGGAGACCCAGATGAGAAAAAAGAAAGAAAGTCACTTAAAAGAAATCATCAATGGATTCACTTTGTCTGTAACACAATCACGCAGTCACTAAACAAAAAGAGAAAAACAGGAACACTGAAACAAACAAACAAACAAAAGACCAACCTTTGAGAAGAGAAAAAACCAAAACAATGTCAACTTCTTGCAGGTACAGAATGAAGGGAGAGAGAGTGAGACAACTGGAAGCAGTAGTTTAAGGAAACTACAATTACTTCCTTTTTTTTTTTTCTTATTGTTGTTCTCTTCCTAATCAAATTTCCTCCTCCGTTTTTTAAAGACTCTTCCTTTTCTTTTTATGTTTTTTTTTCATTTTACGACTATAATTAAACAGAAACTATTAAAAAATGAGAGAAAAAAGGAAATTTACATTTTTTTGGTTATATAAAGAAGAGAAGATCATGCCAATTAACGAAATATCATAACTTTCTTAGGAAAAAGAGATCAAAGGGACCATAATCAAAGGAAGATTAGATTCCATGACAGAAGGAGGTGGAGTGGAAGAAGGAAAAGGACACTTAACGGAGGGAAACGTATGATTAACGTGTAAAGATGACGTGGCAGGTCAGAACGCGCTCTTTCCCGTAACGGTCGAATGTTGGTGTTTGGTTCGTTACACCTTTTCCTGTGTTTTGTTTTGTTGGGCATGTGCTGTGTTCTACTGCGACCGTCACCATCAACATCAAGACAAGAAGTACGCAGCCTGTCTTTTATTATATTGACAAAATTTTTATTTTTCACAACTGATTATTTGTTATTATAATAATTTATTTACTGCCTACTTAATGGTAACTACATACATCAATTTTTTTTAATTGTATATGGATTGATAAGAAACCGTCTCTTTATTATATAAAAATAAGATTGTATATTATTAGCTTTTTTTTAACTTTATTTTATTGTAAAATTTTAGATTGGGTATAATGATAATGATGATAACTGATTAGATTAATCCTTATATTTTATAATTTAATGTGATCTTTGCTATGAGCCATGTTTTAATATCAGACCGGAAGTTAAATCGTATAACGGAAAATTTAAAGTTTAAAAAGTTCAATTGATATTAAATTTACGTAATTGAATAAAATTGAAAATTTTAAAAAATGACGAAAAAATTGTCATTACTCATTGAAAACTTTAAACTTCAATTAAAAAAAGAGGATGTTAAATAAAAATTAATTAGTTTATCTTGATTTATAAAAATTAATTAGTTTACAAAAATTAGCTGATGTATTAATAAACCGATCAGTTTTTAATAAATTATTAAACTAAATAAAACCGAAAATTTTAGAATTAAACTAAAAATTGACTAGTTCAAAATTTTTCCTGTTAAAACCGGTCGAATTAGTTCAGTTTTTAAATTTTTGCTTATAAGTTTAACTTGTGATAATTTAAATTTTAAATGTTAAAAATTGACTTGAATCCCAAATTTACTGTTATGTTGACTCTATCCCTTAACATCTAATTCATTTTTTAAAATGTGCACATAATTTTCTTATATTATAGTATTTATAAATTAAGTTTGAAGATGATAAAAACTAAGCTACTGTAACAATCATTTTTATAGTTATTGGTACAAGAGAGTTCTATATATATTTATAAAAATTAAAATTATTTATAAGAGGGATAATTTAGTTAGTGAACTAAATTTCCAATAATCTTTTAATTTGATAAATTGTGATAGACAAAAATTAAACTCACTTAAAATCAAACTCACTTAAAATTTTGGATACTTAATAAGAAACAAAAATACTATAAAATTAAATCTCACCGAGACGCAAGATATGAGGAGTTCTATTAATACTCATTTTCAAAATTTAAGGCCAATAGGAACATTAGAGGTACGAGATGAGAGCGCTTAGCAGGCTCCTCCTAGTCCTGGCCCCTTTTTGACTGCTTTCAGGGGTGAGTGTGAGCTGTATCAAGAAAAGGGAAGTCTTTGAAAATTATATTATAACATTAAATGTTTGAATGGAAGCTTGGTCACTAAGAAAAGTACTTCCTTTTGTGCTTTTTCAGGTCCAAGAATAATTAATTTTCAATCGAATTTGATTAAAAAGTTTAAAATTTTAGATTTTAGATTTAATTAAGAAAAAGGGTCGGGTAGAATCAGCTCTTTGAAGGACCCTTCGTCCGAGCAAAACTTAATAGATGTCAAATAATCAAAATTAGATTAAAATTTAAGTAAATGCTATTTGAATTAATTAAAATTTAAATTATTAAATAAAATAATATATAGATATTTTTTGGTTAATTACGAGATATCTTATGAGAGTTCTAACAATGAGAAAGTACCTTTAAGTCATCTACACCAAAATTAATCTTTGCTTGAGCTGGACAGGTCTTTATAGAAGGTAAAAATTTGACCCTAAATTTTAAATAACTTTATACATGAAAAGATTCAAACCTACTATTTCACTTAAATAAAAAAAATTACTTACTAAGTTACCTGAATCCTGAAGTTATATATAGATTTTTTTTAAAAAAATTGTTTGAGAAGAAGAATTGGAAGCCAAACCTAAACCCTTGAGGGTTCGGTCATTTTCAACCATGAAGAATGTCATGTGGTTGCATACAGCTAGTGGGAAAGAGAGTGGGGTCGGCGGTGATTGCCCAAGCTGTTTTTTCATGTCAGAGATCGTAAATGCTTGTATGAAAATTTAGATTTTGGTAAAACATAATCAAGTTGCACCTTTAAATAAAAAGAGTTAAGGTTTGAGTTATGGTAATATATCTTGGTCATCGTCGGATGTTTTCGTAATAAAATAGAGTCCGATAATATACAATTTTTATTTTATATAATAATGAGGTTATTTTTTATAGACTTAAATGTAAATAAGATAATATAAAAATAATGTAAATTACATAAAAAAATCATAAAATTAGCACGGTAAATTATTATGTCAATAAAATTATAATAAATAAATAAATAAAAATAAAAAATAAAAATAAAAAAATAACGGGTATACCTAATCTAGTCCAAATCTGCAAATACCTGATAAGCTAAGTCTTCTTGTCTCTAATAAAGTTAGGAGTTTTTGTTATTAGTTTGAATTATAATAAGTAAAAGATATTATCTTTTTCTAAAGTTTTTATTTTTTCTAAATAATTTCTCTTAAATTATGTTTAAAAACTAATAACAAAATACATATAATGTTAATATTAGGTGTAAGTTCTTAAATTTAACTTAAATTAATTTAACGTCACTTAAATAGATAATTTATAATAAATTATTAATTTAAAATTTTAATTATTGGGTAAATTATATTGAACTAATTCATATTACCTATATTTCATAATTATGGGTCTAAAAAATTTTAAAATTATAAAATAATTTTAAAAAATAGAACTTAAGGAAAGCTGTTCTATAAGAAAGTTTGAAATTCTAACATTAAATTTGCCAAAAAAATTTCTAATTATTTTGTTTTTGATTAAAAATAATATCATGAATGACATCTTTTTGTTGAATTTAAGGTCCCCTCGAGAGCACAAAACTGGACTTAGGCTTGAGTCATAAAGAGGTCTCTTCCTTAAAGATATGTGAATCTCTCTTTATCAAGGCCCTAGGAAAGTAAGAGAATGATGTGAACTCAGTCTTCTGCAATCAAAGAAGCAATAATATCTTGTTTAGGAGATCAAAATCCAGCACTTGCGTCGTGAAGGGAATCAGAGCGTAGATAATCTGGCCACCCTTGTCCTCATGACCAACGTAGGCATTCATATTCTTCAAGAGCGTCCGATGCTTACCCAGAATCTCTATCAGAAGGACATGCAAGGTGTAATGTACCGCAAAACATTGAGATAGATTGTTTCTTGGTGTTTTAACTTTTTTCCTTCGTAACAAAAAAAGAAGAAGAAGCAATAATAGCAAACCGAAGAAACATACAAAAAGAGCTATATTCATTTTCTGTGATATTGCCTTAAAATTCTAGTTATTGACACACTTCTACAAATTTTTTTAAAGAAATCTTTAGTATATACATGAAACCATATCTAACTTCCAAGAAAAAAGGGAAGAATAATCACTCATCATCTGAACCAAGGAACTGCTGCTTTAGCTCTTCAACTTTGGCAGCCAACTCTGCGCTATCTTTCTGCAGTACACCAGAGACCAAAACACCAATTAGCATTTGCTCCTCCAAGTGTAGGCACACATCTTAACTCACGAGGGCTTACCTTAAAAAGCGAGTAACGTGTAGTAAACCAGACGCTGTAGCCAAGTCCCACTACATCCATCAACTTGGGAAACTGGAGTCACAAAATCAAGCATTGTATTAAGATAGAGTGTTTAATCATCGTTCCAATTAGTTTCGATAATAATTATCGAACATCACATACCAAGGGAATGGAATCAATGGCTCCAACAATAGCTGATGCTAACCACAAGGCAATCAAAGCACCAGCACCGTATAAAATAATAGAATACGTATTTTCAGAGTCGAACTTCGAGTTTCAAATAAGAAAGTTATCAATATTTCAAGAAATAAATATCTACTGATTTCTTCAACTTCGCTGTAAATATATAAAGTAGAATTATTATTAGATATAAAACCAGGCACGAAAGCTCAGCTATGAAAAAAGAACAGATCAAATGGATCTGGGAAATAATCAGAGCATCATATGAAGTCATCACGACAGCTTTGCATAACAAGACTTTAATACCATATCTGATCTAATAACCTTGAACCTTAGGAAAAACGATTCAAGAAAAAGGACAATAATTTCCGGAGGAGATATAAGGAAAGCAAAGTGAACGTAGTAAGCATGGATCTCATACCAATAATAATTTACGTAAGATACATGCAACGTTCAAATATCACCGTAATATACATATA
>JANSVB020000443.1:1771256-1781839 GCA_025504935.2 Erythroxylum haughtii | reverse complement strand
GCCAAACAGTAACCACAAAAAGTTCACACCAGTACTGAAACAAAATTCCCAATGCCCGTTAAAGAACTCACTCCCTGTACGGCCCATATGGTACCCTGATCTTTTCCTTCGGCCTAAGCAATCGAAAAGACCAATAAAGTTCACTCCTCAACTATAAGCAAGAACACAAAGGTGGAGTGGAGGACGGTAAAAGGAACTTAAGGAAGGGAAAATTGTTCAACAAATTTTTTTAATCACATAATAACACCATATCTTTTACCAATTATAATATTATTTCCCAAAAGCTTTCGATTTAAAAAGAAAGTTTGAAATTCTAAAATTAAATTTGCTGAAATTTTTTTAATTATTTTGTTTTTGATTAAAAATATAATAACATAATATCATGTTTGATTTAAAATATCTTCTAATTTAAAACTCTTTAAACCATTATCAATAAAGGTAACGAAGTCATATTAAACCAAAAGGCAAGGCTCGACGAGAAATTTCGTAAAGTTTGGGAGAAGCATATGATTTACAGTCTGTCTTACTGTCCTTGTGAAACAAAGCAATCTAACATTAGAATAACTTTTTCGATTAACAAAAACAATATCCTTTTATCAAATCAGTAAAATTAAGAAATTAACAAAATAATATTATAATGTTGAATTTAAAGTCCACTCGAGGGCAAGATTTTGAATTTTTTTCCGTACCAACCGAAGAATGGTATGATGTAGAGGTGCTTATGTATCGGATGTAAATATCGATCGATGCCAGCGTGTTTCGTTTGGTACCTATAGTATTTATAATACCGACTAGTACCAAAAATTTTGAAAAATATGGGAACTTATTAGCAAAATTTTTGTAAAAAATTTTAACAAAAGCTTCCCTAGCAACAACAAGTAGAAAAATAGATAAAAAAACAAGTGCAAAGGAGGAAAAACTAACCACGATGTACGATTAACCAGAGATCAAGATGACAATAATGGTGTATGGACTAAAGACCACGACGGCGAGGAGGAGGAAAATTTTTTTTCCTTCTGACAGGTGTTTACATAGGTAAATTACCTAAGTAATGGTGTTTTTGTAGGTAAAGTACCTACGAAAACATCCCTCCGTAGTTGTTTCCTTACAAAACTCTATTTCTGTCAGGAAATTCTCTATGAAACACATTTTTGTAGGTAAATTACCTACGATTTTTTTTTTGTCTATAAATTTACTATGTAATTTTTACTGGAAACCTTTGGCACGTGTTTTTACAAAGACTTTTCCTATTTCGTCGCTAAATTCAGTTGGCAAAGTTTAGTCACCTACTTTAGAAACGAAATTTTTTGTCGTAAATTACCTTTTTTCTTGAAAAATTTACCTACAGAAAGTTATTGATGGCGTGTCAATCCAGCAAAAATAAATTCCTACTCAAGAACACTTAAACGAGCAAAGTGGTGAATAGGGTCAAACTACAGATGGCAATGTAGCAATTGTTTATTTATGTGGAAACAATCAAATAAAAACAAATAAAAAATGAAAATAAAATGAAAATGAAAAGAATTGATTTACAAAATATTAATTTTAGAACACGAAATCATGCCGAAGGAAATTAAAAATAAAGATTGAAAGCACTATAAAGGAAAGTCTAGTCAAGGTATTCATCCGTTTGATATTGTAATTCGATCATAGACTCAAAAATATAAATTATGTTCATTCTTATAGACAAAGTTATAGCAAACAGTGAACAATACATATCGACCAATCCATTCGTAATTATTTGATAACCCGAGTAAAGCTCCGCAGATTATTACCCTAATCAATTAGACTATTCCCGAGTAAAGCTTCGCAGAATATAATCTATGGCAGTAATATGCTCTAATGGACCTTTGTCTAAGTCAACATAATCGGAAAAGTCGCAATCTATTTAGACTAAATTATTTAATCTCATTAATTTCTTAATTGGAATTAATTTGCCACTTTGATAGACGGTAATCACGGATTAACTAAGCTATTCGGCAATTTATCACCAAGTTGATCAATTAACAAGCCTCATTAATCAACAAACATGGCGATAATAAATCGATTAAAGCGTAGAGATTAAACAAGCATAAGAGATAAACAAAAACAATTAAATCAAAAGAGTCTCACGAATTACATGAATTAGCGTTAGATACTTTGGCTAAATTAAAAGGTTAGCCACACATAACAATATTCAAGGACAATGTTTTAAGAGGAGAGTCGTTGTCTTTCTCTCCTCTCCTCCAAAAGCTACTACCGCCCCCTAACTATTCTCCAGCTCTAATGAAACGCACTTCAACGTTGGTCCATGCGTGCAGCTCAAGCCACCAAAAGCCTTGCCTAGTTGCTGCCGTCCACTCCTCTTGTGATAAAAAATAATGATCCCCCTTATTGTGAATAATATAATCCCATTTAAAGCTGCTGCCGCCGTCCCCTCTTCTTGTGATAAAATAAAATAATCCCTCGTATGCATTGACAAGACGAAGAAGGGTCACATCATCTTAAAACCCTCTTCTGCCGAGCTCCTTCTTTTTTTTTTTGGTGTAAACCATCCGGTTTCCGACACCACGTGGGTGTTCGACTAATCCGGACTCGCCACGGGAGCTCGCACTAAGCGATAAATAGCTGGCCACGAGGAACGTTCCATTCCCATGGGTGGGAGTCGAACTCCCAACCACATGGTTAAGGGGCAGAGGCGAGCTACCATCACGCCATACATCCAAGAATCAAATCGTAATTAATTTTAGTAAAAAGAGTGAACTAATAGTTCAATATACAACTGTCGAGTTTGCCTCCATAATCTCTGCCATTCTGGAAGGAGCTTCCATAGGAAATGATTTTTTTGAGTATGATGCTTCTGTCGCAAGCATAGGAACTCCACCCAAACCATTGCTTATCAAAGCTCTGCCTTAGATGCATTAGAATAGCCTGTTGTTTCCATCTAACATGTGTCCATCCGAGGAGTACATGTGTTGTACAAAATGTTGATACCATATCTGAAAAAGAATATGCAAAACAGTGTTAGTGTATACTGTTCTCTAATTACTTTCCCAATGTGTTTGGGCTGAGATGCTCCAGAACTTGGAAGATTACTCTAGATTGTAAGCTCTCCACATCCATGACTACATTCTTAAAGATTCTTGAGTTCCTTTTGGACCAAATGTTGTATACAGTCGTGGACAATAAAATAGAGAAAAGGTTATTGTGTGAGGTTGTGTGGTGAAACCAATTAAGGATAGATTGAAGGTTTTTCGGGTTGGGATGATGATTTGGAAGTAGTTGAGGCAACTTTCCCATACTGCTTTAGACAATGGGCATTCAAAAAACAAATGCTCATTAGATTCAAGGTCCAATATACAAAGAGAACAATGATTAGGAGTATAGAGAAAAAAAAGTTTATCCCTTGTTGGTAGTTTTTTAAGGACAACCAACCAAAGAATGAATGAACACCTAAGGCTGTTGTTTTTAAACCAAACTAGTTTATGCCAAGATACTTGCTTGGTTGTATGTCTCAAGAATTTATAGGTTGATTCATTGGTGTACTTTTTTGAAGGGCTAGGTAACCATTCCAAATAATCCGATGTGGAACTATTTAGTTGGTACTGAATGGGTTCAAGATTACCAATGATCTCTATAGGAAAATCCTGCCATCTCTACTCATTATTTATAATAATTTTAGAAACTTTTGTTGTCATAGGTAGATCTGACCTATTTATCTCCCTCGGTGAAGAAAGCTTCTTCAGGATTCCCCTCGAATACCAAGGATCCTACCATAAGAGTGTGGAATGTCTATTACCTATCTTAAATCTGAATTAATTCTCTAATTTATCCCTCACACATAAGATTTTTCTTTAACTCTAAGAACTATTATGATAGGTTGTGCATTTTAAAAATTTTTCCTTCTCAAAATGATCGTGTGAACTCATTTAATCCACGAAACCTTTTTATCATAAAATAAATACTAAATCTTCTTTCCTAACAAGACAAGGTATCTGGTTGGCAAATGTTTCGTTTTATACTGTGCACATACTGAGATTACATCATGATTTTCCTTTACCAACTCCAAATAATTCAAGTAAAACCATTTTACTTAGTTTAATAGGTAGCACTTTATTCTAGCTAGGCGTAGATAGGCATATGGGACTATATCATCACGCCAATGGAATACAATTACGGCATATGAGACTATCATCACGCCAATGGAATAAAATTACGGCAATGACTTTGAGCTCTTTACGTGTTGGGAGACATTTGTTTCACCTTTCAAAATAATGATAGAGAGAAGATTGATGTGTCGTGTCCTAGTTAGTTCTCCAACTCAAGGGTGTTTCTCTTTTCCTTCATTTGCCGCTGGTTATTAGACAAGTTACTAATCACTTTAAATTCTTCAATGTTTTGTTTTTATAATTAGGGTTGGACAATTTTAGTTGAAATTGATTATAATTGGCCTAAAATTTAAAAATTTTAATATCAAAATAATATTATATTAAGAAATTAATCCAAATACAATATTTTAAAAGATAATTTAAATAAGTTTGAAATGGGTAACTTAAACTCAAGCAGCCTATTAAAGAAGTCCAGCCACTTTTAACTTGGCCTATTTCCATCCATACTTGTAACCTAAGGTAAGAGTTGCAATAAGTAAATATTTAGCGCCGGAGCATTCTTAACATTTTATAGGTCTTAATTAAAATTAAGAAAAGTCATAAAAATAAATAGTTATTGTGAGAATAACTAAAAAAATTAAATAAAAAATATGTAAAGAAAAAAAGAAAACCAAAAAGACTTGTTTCATTTTATTGTTTTGTAAAAGTGTCAAAAGTGAGTTAGATCATATTTTAGTGAACTCTATTTTGTTTCCTTTGTTTTTCAGGAACGACAAGAATAATCGTATTTTGTTCTTGGTAAAAAATAAACACCCAATGTGTACGTACCTTTCTTGCCATTGCCCTTACCCTTATCCAATGTCATGCGTGCCGGACGGATTCATTTAAAACCTACAACAGCCGTACACCACCACCACAATAGTTTATAGGCAGCGTACACAAGATTCTATAGCCATTAAAATTTACAAACCCTATTAGTATTACATACATGAGATTGTTTGTACTTTGATTTTTTATCTATCGCATGAAATACAAGGAGATGATACGCATGCCCATCGGTTTGGCTTTGTCACTAAAAGCACATTAAGAAAAGGCCAAATGGCCGCACGCTCGCCGAAACGTGCATGGGTTTTTACTTTAACTAAGGTTCTTGCGCGAGCAGTTAAGTTGCAGAGTTCACACTTGAGATGTTAAACACAAAAAGATGTCTTGTTGGGCATCTTTTGTTCAGCTTTTGCAGGGCATTTTTTACGTTGTACAGTAATATGCTGATCTTTAAGCAGCACTTTGGGGATCGTACAGAGCATTTGCACATTTCAAACATTCTAGCCGTCCTCTTATGGCCATGACAACCCAAACATTATTCCATTCCAATTAACCTTCCCTGATTCGAAACTTGTTAAGTTATACTATCGATTGATTGTTAAGTTATCAATTCAAAAGATAGATAACTTAAATAATGGATTATAAGAGGTAAATGAACTATTTACATGCAATATAATATATTAAAATATTATAGTTAATATATAGTGAAATAATATTTTAATATGTCCCAAAAATCGATTATGAAATTCAATTGAAATATAAGTTTAAATACAAACATAGTTATTGCGTTAGAATATGATAAAATTCTAACGCATAAAAATATGATAAAATTCTTTGGGAATAAACATAGGTTTGGGAATATAGAATATGATAAAATTCACTGGGAACTTTGTTGCGATTAGGTCATTCCGATTTCATTTAATTACTTTTTTTGGCAGAATAAGTAAGAAAATAAAATTTTAAATTAGCCTCAAACTACCCGAAAAGAAAGATGCTTCTCAATTTAGACGGTTGAGATAAAAGGGGGTAAAATCTATTCCTTCACAATTTCAATTGTGATCTTCCGACTCATTTATTCCGTATCAATCCTGTCTAACCCATTTAAATCATTTATAATATTTATGTGAGACGTACATAAATAAATAGTTAAGATAAGGTAGGACATGATTGTACAGGATTAATGGCCAGAAGATTTGAGGAGCCCAATTCCAAACAAGACTTGGCTTAGATGCGATACCGTTTAAGAGTACTGGAAGAAAATGAGTAACTTCAGCACACCATATAAACGATCGAACCCATGGCCAATTACATTCACGTACTTGGAAGTTCTTTGATTTAGTTTTGTTGAGGGAGTTCTGTACTTATAAAATCCACTTTCGTATCTTGGTGACAAGCCACATATCCAATGAAAGAATTGGGTGTTGTTGAAGGAATTAGAAAGGACGATGGCATCGATGGTGGCCACGTGATTGATGGTGCAGGTGTTTTTGATCCAAGTGCACCTCCTCCGTTTAAGATTGGCGATATCAGAGCTGCCATTCCCAAGCATTGCTGGGTTAAGGATCCGTGGAGGTCACTCAGCTATGTATTCAGGGATGTTCTTGTCATTTTTGCCTTGGGGACAGCTGCAGTTTACTTTAATCATTGGGTTTGTTGGATACTCTACTGGGTTCTTCAGGGAACCATGTTCTGGGCAATCTTTGTTCTTGGCCATGATTGGTAATTATCTATGTTCACTTGGTCTCTTCATGGATTTTCACATTTTGCGTCTCAATGAAATAAGAGGTTCATTTGTAATTTTTATTCTGCAGTGGACATGGAAGCTTTTCTGACAATCCCCTGCTTAATAATGTGGTAGGCCATATCCTGCATTCCTCAATTCTTGTACCTTACCATGGATGGTGAGCAATTTTTAGCTTCATTATGATGTCCTCTTTGTTAATTCTCCTTGAAAACCTCATTCATTCTAAATAGTTTTTAACTTGAAATGTGAATAACTTATAGGAGAATCAGCCACAGGACTCACCATCAACATCATGGAAATGTTGAGAATGATGAATCTTGGGTTCCTGTAAGACTTCTATTCTCGAATCTTATTCCAAATGAACATTCTATTCTCAAATACTGGACGCTATGCTCTGTTTTTGTAAGATACCCTTATTAGTTCTCTAGGCATAAACGTTCACTTCCCTTTCTGTGCTCCTTTCAGTTGCCTGAGAAGATCTACAAGAGCTTAAATTTAAGAACTCGGCTTATGAGATTTACAGTACCTCTTCCGATGTTCGCATACCCCGTATATTTGGTAAGATTTGGAATGATTAAATAATTATATAGAGGTTCATATTTGAACAAAGTCTCCACAGGAACCGACTAATTTCGTGAAAATGTTTATTTGGAATTGTCTAACCTTCGGCTTTACTGGGATGGAATACAGTGGACGAGAAGTCCAGGCAAAAAAGGTTCGCACTTCAGTCCTTACAGCGACCTGTTTGCTCCAAATGAGAGAAAATCAGTGTTAATTTCATCTGCATTTTGGACTATAACCCTTCTTCTACTGGTCTACTCTTCATTTGTTGTTGGTCCTGCACAAGTGCTTAGGCTGTATGGAATTCCATACTTGGTGAGTTCCTTGTGTCATTAGATTTCCTTTATCTCAAGTTATTGAACTTTTTTCTGGCTAATTAGAGCACGCAAACTAGCGTTCATGGTCGCGTGAAAAATAGAAATGGGCAACCGACTCGTTATAAGGTTCATGATTAATGACCATGGCAGGTTTTTGTGATGTGGATAGACATAGTAACATACTTGCACCACCATGGCTACGGACAGAAACTTCCATGGTACCGTGGCAAGGTACTACCACTAATTAGCAGCACATATGTGTACGCCTCTCTAGATGTTTGGACTCCTAAATCAACACAATTATGCATATGGCAGGAGTGGAGTTACCTGAGAGGAGGCTTAACAACGGTAGATAGAGATTATGGATGGATTAACAACATCCACCACGACATTGGCACGCATGTTATACATCACCTCTTCCCCCAAATCCCACACTACCATTTAGTAGAAGCTGTAAGATCTCTTGCCACTAAAATAACCATTCCAGGTTATCATTAACTTATTGACTAATAACCTATATTCATGTTTCTTTTTGTTATTCGCTTCACAGACGAAGGCAGCTAAGCCAGTCCTCGGAAAGTATTACCGCGAGCCTAAACAATCGGGGCCTTTCCCTTTTCACTTGTTCAGGAATCTACTGAGGAGCATTAGAGAAGACCATTATGTGAGCGACACCGGAGATGTTGTCTACTATCAGACTGACTCTCAACTGTACGAATTTTTCAAAAGCAAGTCCAACTGATTCTCTCTCAGAATGTGGATTGGAACAGATATTGATGATTAAAAAATCTTTCCATCGTTTTCCAATTGAGAAATATAGCTTGCTCCAAAATCAATGGTCTATATATTGGCCAACAGCAAGGGCATGAGATTACCGTAGAGTAGCATAATATATAGTCACAGTATGTTAATAGAACATTTTTATGGCTGATCATTATATCCCTTCACGCAAACAGTAAGAACATAATCCAATTATTTACTAAATGTAACTAAATTGTTCCATGATAAATAAATAATATAATGCAGGAAAGTGAGAAGCAGAAACCTAACCTATTCGATGTTAGACTAGGTAGGTCAAATCACTTGCCATGCAGAACACCAGTACTTGCACATGTAATTCTAAAAAAAGTTGATAACCTTGGTAATCCTTATATACTAATTATATGGTATATATTAGAAAAACTATAATCTATATAATATTCAACCAATGATATTAGGTGGCATTCTAAATTCTGCAACGATCTCTAAAATCTTTTTAAATGAAGTTAAACTCAGGCATTGGTTACGAGGAAATTAAGATAAAACCCTTTATGCTGAATGTTACAAACATTTTTTATAGTACCAAAATCGCATTGATTTGGCAGCAAGTATCCGCACGTCAATTGAATTTTTTTGTAAACTCAATTCAGTTTTATCGAACCCTTATATTTAAACTGCTTCATACAAGATTAAAGTAACAATATGTTTGCAAAGAACAATAGGCAGCAAAAAAGAAAATATGCATTAATGATACAATAAAATATTAAACTTTATAAAAATTCTCACAATAGTTATAAGGAAACAATTAACTTCAGTTTCTCAGGATTCAAAGTCTTCTTCAAATGAACTATTTACATGCAATATAAGATTTAGTGGCTAAGCTTATAATTAAATAAGTCTACTAATTTAATATGTGGTTGATAACCCCAATTACTTAGGTCTTTACGCACAAGAATAAAATATGCTTCATATTCTTACCGATGCTTTGCTTACCTTTTTCATTGTTTAATATCACTAACTTATCATGTCATTAAATTTTTTTCTAAAGTTGATGGTGAGCAAAGTCTAAATCAACTTGTACATAGTCTAATTATACATGATCATGGTCTAGTCCGTCAACCTATGCTTTTACTTTTAAGTATCCTTAAGGTTTGGTCTATCTAAACATGCCTATAAATAATATCATATGTTTATAGTCAAACTAATTAACACACCAATGGTCTAATATAATCAACTAAGACTTTAATTCACTTGATGTGTTGTTGTTGTGTTTCATGGGCATACTTCCCTTGTGTCATTATCTTACTAGTTCTTGATTAAGGGTCACCAATTTCTAGTACATAAGGCTCCTTTGCATCAAGAGATTAACAAACCATTCTCATTAGAAGAAGTCAATACCCTAATTAGAATTTAAAACAAGATGCCATTAATTAGATCTTTGAAATTTAATAAAATTGTTTCTTTCTCCTAAGTTGTTGGATAATAAGTCTGTTTTTTCATTAGATTAGGAGTTCAATCTTCTAATATTCTTACTTTGCTCCATTTTTCGATGATCAAGGACCATTTTTACTTGCTTATCAAACTGCGTCTTATAATAAATGAACCTCTCTTCACTTTACTTCTTGTTAGGAATGGTTTTAGAAAACTAATATGAAAAGTTAAGATGTTTTTTTAACCTTTAAAAAAATTTTAAACTATAAGTTGCACTGTTAACCTTACTCATTATTTTAAATGGATCATCATACTTTGGCATCATTCCTTTATGCATTTAGTGACAATTAAATTTTTTTCAAATTTGTAGGGTGAGTTTTAATAGAAAATTTTCCCAAACATTGAATTTCAAAGGCTTTTTCTTTTGGGTAGCATACTTCTTCATTCTCTTTGAGACCTTTCAAAGACTATTCATCACTTCATTAAGTAATTCTTACTTTTTCTTTGTAAATTGATGGGCAACATGATACTTGTGATCTAACTTCTGTTAGACAATCTCAAAGGGACTGAGAAATTTCTATCCAAACTCAACTTTAAAAAGACTTTTATGAGTTACTAAATATTTTTTAAAAATTAGAGCAACATTAAGTAAGCTAATCTTTTTGACTTACGTAATGTTGCAAGTATCCCTATAAAAAGCTATTAATTATTATTGGGTCTTTTTATTTATGGGTGATTAATATATTTCAAATTGGACCCTACTATTATAACATCCCGTTACCCATATTAAGGCTAAAATTGTAAATGTGAGAGATTACGGAGAAATTAGGAAACACTTTTCATGCTCATGCATTTCAT
>JANSVB020000443.1:1740116-1752885 GCA_025504935.2 Erythroxylum haughtii | reverse complement strand
CTTTGAAAATTTCTATCTTTCAACTCCAAAGTCCAAACATGTCATATTTTATATCAATGCAAAGATCAGAAAGAAACCTACAACTTTCATACAAGACAGAAAAATCAATTTGGCCTCTAAGGAAGTCAAATTTCTAATCAAAGTTTCTGTCTACTAATAATCTTCCCAAACAGTAACAGAAACTTCTAAAAATCATAACTTCCTATTCCATCGTCCAAAAATTCCATACTTTATATCAAAATAAAGATCAATTCAAAATCTTCAACTTTTATGAAGTACTTAAAGGCAATTTCAACCTCTAACTAGGCCAATTTTCCAGTCAAAGATTCTGCCAGACATGTGTCATCCTAAAACAACATCCAAACTTCCAAATTTCATATCTTCCAATTTCCATAACCAAAAATAACATATTATACATCATTGCAAAGATCAAAACCTAAACTACAATCTTAAAGAAGACTTTCCAATCCAATTCAAACTCTAAGACGGTCAAAAACTCAGTCAAAGTTTTTGCCCATTATAAAAATTTTGACAGCATCTCCCCTAAAATGTCACTAGCCAAAATCTTCAAACATTCACACAACCTGCACAACACTTCAATCACCACAATCTGCATTCTCCCAAATCACAAACCAAATCATATAAACCCAGAAATTCATCTCAATTGGTAGCAACCACAATTCTTCTCATTTAGCCATTTTTCCAACCATACCACAATACATTTTTATGAAACATACACAAGATACATTGAAACCCAAATCTCTTGCATTTATATGAAAACATAAGTTATTACAAAACTTTAGATGGCATTTTAGCCCTAATCACATCAAAGCATCAAAAATCAAAAATACAAAGAATGGTTACATGAACCGAAACTTTTCTTCAAAATTTTACACTTTCACTATTCATTTTTCATTTTATAGTCATTTACCAATACTAAAATCCAATAAAAGATCAGGATCCAACAGTCTATCAGCTCCTATCATATAGAAAAAAGTTCCTTATTAAATATTATATTAATAATTGGTTACTAATCTGACGATTAGGGTAACTAGCTGATATATGTCATCAAGCATATACAAATTAATATCTTATTTCTATCATTAATTAATTAAAAATTTAGTGTAAGGTGAAATAAGAGTCGATCCCACAAGGAGAGTGTTGTTTATTAAATTCATTTCGAGTGCAAATGAGAGTATTAATCAAGTAAATGTATGTAATTACAATTCCAAGCAAAGAAAAATTCGTTTAGAAAAATTCAGCCCACAAAAACAAACTGCTAATTTGATGTTTAATTTAGCTCAAACTCATGCATAACTTGTACCCATATTATTTACCATATTGCAGCCCCTTAAATGAGAAAAATATGATCATGAAACCTCTCAAATTAGATCCGGAGATTGCACACTAAAATAGCATGTAATTCACTAGTTTTCCTCATCAAACTTTAAATATTGTATTATACTTAAATCCCTTTAATAACCCAACTCGTGAGTTGTCATTTATCATGTTTTTAGCACTTAAAATAAGCTAAAATCATGTTAAAACTTTAGAAAATGAAAACAGAATGTACAGCTCAAAAACAAAGAGCAAACAACGCAAATTTAGCTTCTTCAGACATTCAAGATTGCTTCTTTCAAGTTAATTTAATCTCATCATCTTTCACTCAAATTTTCAGGCATATTAAACTTAAACATATGTGAAAATCATGCTGAGAAATCAAGAAATTAGCAGTAAACAATCAGCTCTCAATTTTGATTTCATAAGCATTCTAAGAATAACTTTCATATTGAAGTTGCATATTTCTAAAAAAATTCCAGCTTTAAGAAATTAATTTCAGCTAGTTTTCTAATCATATTATAGCATATAAATAACCTTCTAAACATACCCAAATAAAAAAAATATAAATGACTAGTTCCATGGCATAGATTAATCATAATCTAGCAAATATGCAAACTATATGTGCTGGACAACCGTTTGCCTAATAAATTAGATTGAGTAGTTTTGATATTTCTTCTTTTGAAAGATGTTTTAGGCCTTCAACTTTTAACCTTTGAGACTTATAAAATCGGCAACTATATGATGAGATGTGGAAAAACCACATGTAAACATTTAAACATAGTAGAAACCAAGTAGGTAGGGGCTGGATGTTTTCTCATCAATCACTTTACTACATATCCTTTAAAATTCCAGATTCAATTACTTATTTTAATCAAGATGTTCTCCAACTAATTTTGCAGATCTTAGTTGTTAAAATCCTTCAACTTGTGGCCTCATTTACTACGAAAGCATAGTAGACCACAAACCATACCACACATGTAAAGATGAGAAAGGGAGGCTTCAATCGGAAACTAGAACTAATTAATTAGAACAGAAACTTTTAATACTAAAAACATAATATAAACAAAATTTGAACATGCATATTAACAAGTGATCAAGCATACATTAAGCCCATAAATTTAGTAACTAAATTCAGATTTTTCTGACATCCTAAGCTATAAAGTAGGCTAACTGTAGAGATGCTCACCAGTTGAGTTCTCCTTATCTCCCTTTACTAATTTAGAACCAAACAACCCAACTCTAAATTGATTAATGCAATTCTTTCCAAGAAGATATCATTAGCCTCAAGAACTTCAACCAACAGATAGCGAAATTCCTAGATCATGTGACACTAATTAAATCTCAGCCTTTTGACTGACTAATGATTTAATAGTTGCTACTCAACTCGCTAAAACTCAATAGCAATAACGAACTAAAGAGAAAGCGATAGCAATCAATTCACATTCAAATATATCAAGACGTCTCTCAATTCTATAAGAACATGAATTGTAAATTATTAAATAAATTGGCTTAAGCATCGCACAAATACTGAAACACTCGTAATGTTAGAATTAAGTTGAAAATGATTGTCTCAAATTATCCAAAGAAAGAACTAAATTAAAAAAACTTTTAAGCAAATTAAATTTTAAAGAACTAGATACAAAGAGAGTAAGAATAAGAGAGATTGATAGCTTGGACCGTATAGATCGACTATCGCTTTGACCCGATAATTAGATACCCTCTGTGTTTCTGCTCTACTTTGTTGCTATCGTTTTCTTCTTCTGCTTTGCTTCTTTCATTTTGACTGTCTCCTCTCTTTATTGTCGTTTTAATGGTCTCCTGTCCAGCTATTAACCTTGTTGGTTTGCTTCCCATTTAATTGTCGTTATGGTCTTTTTGCTTCCCTGCACTGCCGTTTAGCTTCATCTGTTGTGCTGTCACGTTTTGCTTCTTGGATGTTGCCGTTTTGCCTCATTTTACTGGATTTCTGGTTGTATTTTGCTCTGGCATTTTCTGCTTAAGCTACTTACGTTTTTTTTATTCCCATCTGCTAACGTTTTACTTTGCTAGGTTAGACTGCTTGCGTTGTAACTTACAATAAAAACATTTCAACTTATGCTAATTTTTACAGGGAAATTTAGAAGAAACAATTTTAAGCCTTAAATAATAAAATATGAGTAATCATGCCTAAATGTGTAACAAAAATAATTAAATGGACTAAGTTTAGCAGAATAAAACATGTAATATTTTGCACTTACCACTAACATGCAGTCTTTTAAATGTTTTTCAATATTCATATAATAACTCATTCATGTCTAATTCCACATATTTCTTTCCTAATAGATCACGGAAAACAATTTTCAAGAAAAGATCTATACAATTCCACCCATGTATTGTAGATAAATAATACAACTAATCTTAAGTAAAATCATGCATTGAAAATGGAGAAACACATAATTTCACATGTTCTTCATCAATTCCTTGAGGCCTAATAGTAAAACAAACAACTAAAAATTCTTTTAGATGTGATAAGATTTCATTTGTTTTAAATTTATTTTTGTGCTTAATATGGAAATTAATAAATAAGAACATTAACCTTGATCCATTGTACAACAGAAACGTAAACAGTAAAACTTAATAGATTTGTGTCCTTCCAAGCTAAGATTCAGAAATCGAATGAATTCTCATTATGAAACAGAGAAAATTGACGAACTTTGTTTAAAAGGAATGTCAAGAATTGTTTCTAGCTTAGGGACTATAACTCTTTTTATAGTCAATTTAAACTTACGGTCCATTATGGGTCCATTAACCATAATGACTTGTAGTGAGCTTCTACACATCAGACTCATACTAATAATTAAATAATATTTATATAAGCCCAATTAATTTACTCAAGTTAGATCACATTTTATTAGGCCTATAATTGAGATAGAAATCTATATACATATATTTATACACGTGGCCGATAAAATTCTAACAATCTCCCACTTGGGCTACATGTGTTTCCGGATAATGTACATAGAAGAAAACTTAATGCACACAAACTTGCCATCTCATTCCTGAAATATAGCAAAATAATCTGGTCCATCAATTTTACTAATGTCGGATCAAAGTAGCTTTTGTCATCTAATTTTGTGACTAAACCGAACAATTGTCACAATAACAACAGAATCAATGACATAGATCAAGTATGGATGCGTAGCATGGAAATTACATGTGATTTTATCATAATCATGTCTATTTCCAACTAGTCCTAAATTTGTGACTCGGAGAGTCTCAAAACACTTTCTAACCTTATGTAATACCACAACAGAAAGCAAATTCCATATGTTCAGAATTTTCATTAGATTTCATAAACCAAAATCTATACAGAAAGATAACTTTAGACCTTAGAAACTTATACCTTAAAACATAAAACTTATATGTCAAAGAACATATATAGAAGCAAACGATTAACTCCCACTAAAGTGACATGTCTGACAGACTTACTAAACCTATATTGGCCACATGTATATGAAACATTGAAGGTAGCAACCCTTTGGTGAGTGGGTCGACGATATTGGAGTTTTTAACAATATGTTCTATAGACACTTAAAGATTCTGAACCCTTTCTTTCACAGCCAAATACTTGATGTCGATATGCTTTGATTTCAACGAACTTCGACTATTGTTTGAATACAGTACAACAGCTTAATTATCACAATAAATCTTAAGTGGTCTTTTTATATCATCAACCATTTGCAAACTAGTGATAAAGTTTCACAACCATATTCCATGACACGATGCTTCATAGCAAGCTATATATTCTGCCTCTGTGGTAGAACAAGCTACAAGTTTATGTTTTTCACTTTTCCATGAAACAACTCCTCCACCCATTATGAAAACATAACTTGAGGTAGATCTTCTGCTATCTAAGCATCCAACATGATCAGAGTCGGTGTATCCAATGATTTCCAATCGCTCCGATCGTTTGTTTGTTAGCATATAGTCCTTTATTCTCCGTAAATACCTCATAACTAGTCTTACTACTTCCAGTGATCCATTCCCGGTTTACTTAAATATTTACCCAACATCCCTGTTATGAACGCTATATCCGGATGCGTATATACTTATGCATACATGAGACTCCCTAAAACTGAAGCATAAAGGGTTTTATCTATCTCATCTTTCTGTGTGTCCAATTTGGGACATTAGAGCAAACTAAACTTATCACCCTTTGAAACAGGAGTGTCTCTCGGTGCACAATTCTACATGCCATATCGGCTTAGCACCTTATTAATATAGGACTTTTGAGATAAACCAAGTATACCTTCTTTACGATCCCGATGGATCTGTATACCCAAATTAAAAGATGCATCACCAAGATCTTTCATTTCAAAATTCTTTAACAGAAATTTCTTGGTTTCATACAATAGACCCATATCGCTACTTGCTAGTAGAATATCATCTACATATAGCATTAGGATAACAAATTTGCTCCTACTGAACTTGCTATATATGCACTGATCAACAATGTTTTTCTTAAAACCAAATGAGGTTATCACTTGATCAAATTTCCAGTACCATTGACTGGATGCCTACATTAAACCATAAATGGACTTTGTAAGCTTGCAAACAAGGTGCTTTGAATCATTGGATTCAAAATTCTCTGGTTGCACCTTGTATATTATTTCATCAATGTTTGAATTGAAAATTGTTGTCTTTACATCCATTTGATGTAACTCGAGATCACAATGAACTACAAATGCCATAATGATTCTAAAAGAGTCCTTTGTTGAAACTAAAGAAAAGGTCTTTATATAGTCAATGCCTTCTTCTAAGTGAAGCCTTTGGCGGCTAAGTGTGCCTTATAACTTTCAATGTTACCACGCGAGTCCCTTTGGGTTTTAAATATCCATTTGCAACCAACTGGTTTCACTTTTTTAGGCAACTCAACAAGATCCCAAATGCCATTGACTTCATCTCCTCCTTCATGGCTCCAATCCACTTAGTAAAGGCTGAACATGATTTGGCTTGACTTATAAATGTCGAATCATCCTCCACCCTAACGTCAAATTCATGTTCACCGAGATACACAATGTAATCATTGGATATTGCACTTCTCTGTTCTCTAGTGGATCTCCTAATAGGCACTTCTAATTAAGGTTGTTGATTTTCATTGTCTTGAACAGGCAATGTTTCCTGATAAACAGTAGAAGGCATGATAGGTAAAATTATGTTTTCAACATTATCTTGATTTATAATTTGAATAGTGTCAGATATGGTTAACCTATCACTTTCAATTGTTACTATAGTGGGAATGTTAATACACTCCTCTGCAAACACAATATCTTTATTTTGATTACTCCCACTGTAATCAACATCCTCAATAAATTTGGCATTACTTGTTTCAAAAAAGGATTTGGTGGAGGGATTATAGAACTTGAAACCCCTCGATTTTTCCGAGTAACCTACAAAGTAGCAACTAATAGTTCTTGAGTCCAATGTCTTTTCATTCAACCTATAAGGCCTAGCCTCAACTGGACAACCCTAGACATGCAAATGTCTAATACTAGGCTTCTTACCTGTCCACAACTCGTATGGGGTTTTAGCTACTACTTTGCTAGGAACTCAATTTAGGATGTAAACTACAGTTTTAAGTGCTTCGCCTCAAAGTGATTCTAGTAAAGAAGAATGACTAATCATACTTCTCACCATGTCCTTAAGAGTTTTGTTTCGTCTTTCAGCCACACCATTTTGACTGGAAGTCCCAAGCATGGTGTACTGAGCAACTATATCATACTCAGTCAAATATTTGGCGAAAGATCCTTGACATTGTTCACTTGATCTATCATATCTGCCATAGTATTCACTACCACGGTCAAATGTTGCGATCTAAACAAAACAACATAAATTGAATTTTATCTAGACCAATTAGAGGCAAGCGCACCCCATCGACAAGTAATATAAAACGATAAAAATTAGATATCGTACCCAAGGGAATTCCAACACGCAAGACAATTAAATTAAATGATGAAAAATTTCTCAGACGATCAAGAATTGATTGATTTGAAAATAAAATAAATTAAAGTAAGCAATGTTCAAAAGTTCAAGCTTTCAATGGTAATAGTACAGGGGATTACAACAAGAATTACAGAACATCATGAAACTATTAAAAAAACTTGAAAGTTTACCCTCACATATTTCTTCATTAAGATTGAAATATTAATTTTATATAATTAAAAAAAAGGAAATAAGCCATACCACTAACAACTTGTACAATATTGATTCCACATCTTCTCCCACGTAACCAGCCTAGAGAGAGAGAGAGAGAGAGAGAAAATAAATAAATATATAACCAGCCTGGAAAGAGCGAGAGAAAGAAAAAGATGAATATATATTGTGGAAAATGAAGAGAAATTAAAAGAAACAAAATGCAACTTAAGATTTAACATCATAAGCACCAATAAGTAGGAGGGTCTTTTCTTGAACATCAAAATTTTACTAGGAATAAGTTTCTTAAATTGATCTACAATTTGAAAATATAATGTTGTACATAAGTGGCATTACTAGCAAGGTGCTATGTTAGTCCAAAATCAATTTTTTAACAGACAAATGTTTCAAGAAGGCCAATCACCATGAAATCGAACTTAGTTTATCAAACATAACAAGAATAGAAATGAGGAATATGTTCGTGCATGTACACAAAGCCACCCATTAGCAGGTATATTAAGTATTAGCTCATGTGCTTAAGATTGTGCACGATTCAAAGGTTCGTATTCAATAGACAAAAATGCTTGAGGCAAGCCTTGAATATAATAATGCTAGGTGAGCAAGTGATGATATTGCAAGCAAAATAAAAGGCCTTGTAGACAATGTTATCAGAGCAAGACATTTGTAAATAACCTTGAACATGATAAGTTCAAGTGAGCATATGATAAACAAACTTGCCTGGGTAAGAGTTGTTGCATCAGCAATGACAAAGGGCACATCCACAATGCGAGCCAATGTTTTTGCAAGCAACGTCTTCCCTATCCTTATGGTCAAGGTAAGACCATATGAATCAAATAGAAACATAGTTAGTAATAGGTTCAAACTGACAATAAGGATGACAACGACTTACAAATTAAGTAACATAAATCAAATATGCAAGATAAGTGTTTCTCATACCTGAGCCTGTAGGGCCCATCAAGAGTACATTGCTCTTGTCTAACTCAACAAATTCGCTCTCAATGGTTTCAACTTCATTATGATTGAAGTGTAAACCTGACCTAGCATCCATACAAAGATTCAAAGTTAAACAAACCAATTCAAATTTACAAGTTAAACTTTAGTATCAACTTGCTATAAATCCAATTATTTCTTAATGAATTGTAGAGTAAGAAAATGTAAAAATTCAATATTGGCTCAAATAGGGAGCTAAAAAAAAAGTGAATTCAATCTAACAGATGACATTGGATTACATACTCCTTTTGATGGGATGTATGACATATCCTCTTGTAATGGTTGTAAACTGCCACTGCAAGAACCTGTTATAAGAGAGTACAAGCCAATAAAGACACAATTGTCAAGCTACTAATGTAATAAAACCATAATTAGTATATCTGACATTATCAAACATAATCTTTTTGTATGATAATCCAAAACTAAAAGCATGAAAACAAAAAACCCAATACTCAAACTTTCTTTAGCAATCACAAAACCAATTTCCTTTCTTACTTGGCATATCAATTTAAATGCTACAAATATCTTCCCTTAATTCTGTTTTGAAAGCTATTAGACCCTACATGCAAAAGGTTATTAATCCATCCAAATTGCCCAGACGTCAAATCACTAAAAAACCAATGCCGATTATACTAAAACTCATTTTCAAATCAATAAAAGTGAAGGATAGATACTTTCAATAAGCATTTAAATTGAAGCAAGAAAGGAAACGCCATTTCATAGCAAAAGAAAGAAAAAAAATGCAACCTTTTTCGCTTTATACTGCCCAACAACAAACTCGTCAAGCCCTTTAGAAATCTCCTTAGGAGTTGGCAAGTCTCTTTCTAGACCCAGATTACCACCAGCCCCAACATTTCTAATTGTACCACTATCTTTCTCAGCAATTCCCTCTTTATCCTCCTTCCAACAGCTGTTACAATTTTCACTCTCGAAGCCCTTAACCTTCCCAAGCTCAATGAAACTCCCTTGCAAGGGCTCCAACTTAAATGGACGGAAATAAAACGCCGTTTTGCAATTAGGGCAAAAGTTCACCGACTGGTATATACCGGTTTCTCTGCCGGTGATAGACAAAGGGCGGTTGGAGAAAAGCACGGGCATTTGGAAGGCGCACCGGGGACAGTTGACGTCAGCCCTAACATGGTCGTAGTCTGTGGGTGTTCTCCTGTCGCTTGCGTGGCGAATAAACCATAGAAATGGAGGTGTTGAGGGGCTGTGAAGCGAAATGTAGGATTTTGTGGTGGTATTGCTGGTAAGAAGCCTGCTGGTTAGGTGTTTTAGCGCCGTGGTGCGTTTGAGAAGGGAAAGCATTTCTTTTTTCTCTTTTCTGTTCAGTTTTTTCTTTTTCTAAGTTGATGATCATGGAATTGGAATGGCTATGGGTATGGCTATGGGCGCTCCTTTATTAAGATTGTCTTGGTCAAAACTGGATAATGGAGATACTGGCGGTAAACTCCACCGCGACCGGACCCTATCTAAACATCTGATAAAAGTCCAAACTTTGTAACCCCATGCATTAAGTGAGATGGTAAGGTAATCTTTTCGTTCAAGGGAGTTTACGGGTAACTATTACGTATGTAATTATTTAAAATTTAAAATTAAAATTTTGCTTTTTTTAAGAGAATTACTTAATTTAAGTGAGGATTAATTTAAATATAAATAATTTAAAAGTACCTTCTCATAATTAAGATCCTCTTAAAATAAAACTTTGCTTCTTTTAAGAGAATTACTTAATTTGAATAAGAATTAATTTAAATATAAATAATTTAAAAGTACTTTTTTATAATTAAGACCCTTTTAAAATACCTCATCAGTAACAAAAAAACAAGTACAAACTTTATCAAGCGTGACTGATCGACTCAACAGGGAAACGTTTGAACAATAAGGCCGGTGAAAATTGATCCAAATTACTACATTTTAAATTAAATCTTATGGTTTGAATTTATTTTTAAAAAATAAAATTTAAATTAAATATTAATGTTTCAATTTATTTTCAAAAAAATTTAAACATTCAAAAATAATTTTATTATCTTAGAAACATTTAATAAAAATTTTAGTTTAATGAATCTGTCAACCTCCCGGTACAAAAAATATGTCACATATTATATTGCTCATATTTCACATATACATCCTCTATGGTAGGAGAATCAAAAATTGAATTTCCGCAAGCCCAATTCTAGACAACAATATTTAGTTAAATGACAGGCGTAATCTATTTCACAATATGGTGTGTCCTATCGCTGTTTCCTAGTGCGGTGTGGTTCCGTCACTCAATTTATATTGTTTGTTTATATTAAAGAATATTACATTGTTTTAATTTTAATTAAGATATATGTTTATATAGGGCAATGTAGGAGACAAGTGCAGTTAACCATAGAACTATTTTGTCTGTTACAATGGATTAGAGGTAAGATATGGTCCTAACAAGTTATCAATATTTTCAATATTATATGCCTCCTATATTACATGATATTGCATGACATGTATACGTGTTTACCTAAAACAAGCAACGTGTATAGAAAGATTTATTGAACCATATAAACTAACGTAAGCTAACTAACTAGAGTAAAGTAGGATCATTGATTTGAAGTGGCATTTTGAAGATGGAAGACTTTATAATGAGAACAAAGAAATGAATTCGTTACAAAATAGATAACTCATGCCAATACCGTTTAGAATAAAACAAAGTCAATTACATAATTACACTTATGTAAGTATAAACTATCCCGAATTATCTTTGATAGAGAACTTATACCAAGATTTAAAAGAGAAAAAAAAAAACAACAACATGAATTTCATTTGTAAAATGTCTTAATTCCTTGTGTCGTATGCTTAAGAATGGGATAGAAATTCTATTATAGACTTTCACATTCATTTTCTTTTAAACTTGTAAGCTTCCATATTAGTTGAAATGCGTATGAAATACCTCAATTAACATTATTTTTTACTCAGTTATTTTTTGCTCAATTAAGATTAGTCGAAGTAGCTTATTTATTGTTTTTTTACATGTTATTTACTTGTGATTTGCAATGTTATTTACTTGCCAATTTTAAGGTTATGATGACTCAATACAAAACCTTGAAATTATATTATGGTGGATACTTTAAGAAAGATCCCAAGTTAAGTTATGAGGGTAGATTGTCAAGTTATTTTGATAAAGTAGTGCTTGATTTTGTCAGCTATAGATAAATTTGTGAGATAGTGAAGGAACTTGGATACTTATAGGTTGATATAGCTTATTATAAAGTTTCAAGTTGTAAACTCAAAGAGTCGTTAAGGCTCATTGAATCTAATAAAAATTTCACTAGATTTATTAACCTTTAAAAAATGCACAAGACAATTGAGGTGTATCATACACATAATGATGAGGATGTTGTACATGATGAAGTTAATATAGATATCAATGAAGAAGAGAGCAGTAATGATGATAATGTGGGCACTTGTGATAATAAAGCTGAAAGTGCACAAAATAAATTTAATGTTTCAATTCCAGATGGCCACCAACTAATGTATAGTGCAAAAAAAATTGACTTTAAGTGAATTAGAGTTAGATACAAGCACCTTATTATAGTAACAATATATGTTTCAAAATAAAAACATACAAGTCTGAGCACGCATGTTTCATAACAAATAAGCCTAAAACAGTATCATCAAAGTTTTTCATTAGACACTTTTAACACAAAATTTTAGAGAAGCCTAGCATTACCATTGAGAAGATGATTGAAGAATGCAAAAAAAAAGTTGAATATATTTGTGAATTCTATTATATGTGGGGCAGCTAAGAGGAACTCAAGGAAGGAGTGGGTTACATTATGCTTGAGAATATTACAAGCTACAAGGTTATATCCAGAAGTTGAAATATAGCAATCCCATATTAATAAGAATTGCAATTGTTAAGGATTCAAGAAACCTTTGTTGAACAAGTTTTACTTCTATAAAACCCTCAATAATTCACAAGCATACGAAATCGTAACTAGTAGTTTTGAGGTGTCGATCGCTAGAGGAATTAGTAAACTTAATTGAATATTGTTATTTAAGGTTATAAAAAATGCGGTAAAAATGAAAACAAAAGATAAAACATCAAATTAAACAATTGAATATGATTTGATTAAAAATGAAATTATGAAATTAACAAATGTAGATCAAAATAGAGCACAACCACTTAACAATCGAGAAATCACACAAGACAAGATCAAACAATTATAGGAAGAGGGGATTCATTCTATCGTCAATTGCTACCGTAATTACT
>JANSVB020000443.1:1726580-1738026 GCA_025504935.2 Erythroxylum haughtii | reverse complement strand
ATTATTATTATTATTATTATCATTATCATATAATTTGTAATTATTATTAATATGTATAATTATGATTATACATGTTGCCTTATTTATTAATTCAAATTAATTTTGTTGTTCTTGTTCTTGTTATTATTATTATTATTATTATTATTATTATTATTATTATTATTATTATTATTATTATTATTATTAAATCTTAATTTGAAATTGTTATTATCATTATTTGTTCACTTTTTAACTAAAGCTTCTCATTCGTAATAAACTTATTCATTCATAACACATTGTTAATCATCTTAAATACCAGGGGTATTTTTGTCATTGACACCATTTTTTCGTTCTGTCCACTGCAACCAAACACATTGTCCTTGAAACGGATACAGTTTTGTCTGTTCTGTCTACCATAACCAAACATCCTACTGTCTCTAGTTTCTGTTCTGTTCTGTCTTTAGCTACTGCAGACAGCAACCATGCGGACAGGAAGTGCACGAGAACTTGGGCATGTGCTAGTGTACACTACTGTCACTGCTCACCGACAAACGTCACAAAGGACGTATAATTTAGTTGACGCATAATTTTTAATTTAAAATATGCTTATAAGTTTAACAATTTAAATTTTAAAAGTTAAAAAATGACTTGAATCTGAAATCTATCTTTGAGAAAATTTACTGTTTTGTTACTTAAATTATAAATATTAGTTGATCTTACTTAAAATTTTGAAGAAAATAATTATTTTAAAGTGAAAATATACTAATATTTATAACTATCAGTTGGGTAGATTTCTTTACTTATATTTAAGTTATCTATTTGTTAAATAATTTGTTAAGATAATAAGTAAATATTACTTTATTTAATTAAATTTTAAATTATTAAATAAAATAATATTATTTTATTTAATTCAATCTTTGATATCTAATTAGGTTTGATATAATATTCAGATTTTTTTTAATTGTTTGAGAAGAAGATATGGAAACTAAACCTTATCCTTTGAGGATTTAATCATTTTCAACCATTAATTCTGACTTGAAGAATGTATGAAAATGGTGAGTGGTGATTTCTATTTCACGCTCACTTTCATATGTATAAACTGTCAAGTGGTTGGATACGGCTAGAGGGAAAGGGTGCGTGGTCGAGAGATGACCCTTTGTCCCATATTTTATCTACTAATTCTGTTTTATTTGATCTTAACCATCTATTTTAATATATCTTACATAAATAAATAGTTAAGATCATAAAAAATAAGAAAAAAATCTAAGGTTTGTGTAGTCAGTGGTGAATCTGGTAATTGCTCAAAGCTTGGTCGAACACCCATGTGGTGCCAGAAACCGGATGGTTTACACCAAAAAAAAAAAAAACTTGGAGCTGTTATTTTTCATTTCAGAAATCGTAAATGCTTTTAGTGAAAATTGGTAAAAGACAATCAAGTCGCAGCCGGAATAAAAGAGTTAAAGATTTTAATTGTAATAAGTAAAAGATACTCCGTATTGACTTTCTTTGGGAATGGCGTCTTTGAGTAGTGAATAGTATTAATTTTTTATTTGAAGATATTTGATTAAATTAACTCTTTAGTATTATTAAATATTTTTGCATAAAATCACTTATAAAAATATGAATTGAAAAATAATTTATAAGTAAATGAATATTAATTTTATTTTTTAATATATTCATAAAAATTTATGTTTACGTTTCAATTTACTTTAGTCAGTTGGCGAAAATTAAATAAATTAAAACTTATTTGTCAGTGTTTAAAATAAAAAATAATTATTTAAATTAATATTAGAAACTAAAATGAAAAATACAGTAATTAAATGAGTAGAAAACTTATTTAAAATTATATGAAAATATAATCCCTTAATAAAATTAATAATCTTATCTATTAAAATTAACATTAAAAATGTTTTAGAAAAAATAACTATTTGTAGAAACATTTTTATGTTTAAAAATATTTAAATATAAAAATATATTTTAAATTTAATGATTTAATTCTTCTTAATTACAAAATTTAATCTAAGTATTAATAAGTACAATGAATGCAACTTGAAGCTTTCTCGCCTAACCCAAACTTTGATTCTAACATTATATAAAATTTTGGTTGTTATAAAATAATTTGGTAGCGATTTTTGTATTATACAATACCAATACCAATTATACTTATTTTATTTAATTAAAAATTGAGTAATTTTTAAAAATAATAATACTAATATGAAGCAAAAAATTTATTAAAGAAAAAATTCCAAATTGGTTTAATTTTTTGATAAACTATAATATTTTTTTAACTTCTTGTAAATTGAATATACACTTTATGCTTATCTATCTCTATCACTCTCTTTCTCTTATCATCTCTTGTAATTTGTAATAACTTTTGGGTACAATTGTCTTTTTGTCCCTCAATTTTTCAGCCGCTAGAGCAAAGCGCTCCTCATAGAAGCGTTTCAAAAACATCGAATTAAGTTCAATCTACCAACACAATCAGCTGATTACCAAACATGATTATCAGTGATTTAATATGATCAAACAGTCAAATATCTCTCAATCTGCTAAAAATAACTTATCAAACATTTACTAAGCAAGGTCATTATAAAATTAATTTTGGTTAACATTTGATTTTACTCTTCTTTGCACAATAACTCCAAATCTAGACTACAATCTTAATTGTAGAAGAAGATAAATAACATTGATAAAATTCTTTTTTTTAATTTACCATCATGTTTATTTCTTATTAAAATTTACATGATGCTTAAATACCTTGTGTAATTTTTGTAATGATTGATACTAATAATTTTAAATGATATTAATAATTAAAATTATGTTTATGTCTATAGTTTCTTTATCAAATAAGGGGGGTGATTGTTTCCCTTTTATTTTTGGTTTTATGTTTTTGTTTTCAAATTTAGAAAAAAAAATCTTGCTTGTTTGAATTTTTAGTTTCTGTTTTTAGTTTGTCTTTTCCTGTTTTCAAAACTTATGAAAACCATAAAAGTAGTTTTTATTTCCTGTTTTTGTTTTTTCATAATCTGATTTACAATCATTTAAATATATTATTTAATTATTTAATTATTAATAAAAATATGAATAATTTAATTCAATATTATATTTATATATTTAATAAATTAAAATTAATTATCAATAAAACTATGAATAATTTAATTTTTATAATTAAATATTCAAATAAAAATTGGTTTAATAATTCAAATAAATATTAATTTTTAAATAAAATTTTTATTTTTAAATTATTTATTTTATTAAAATAACATAATTTTATTAATAATTTGTTAATAAATATTATATAAGAGATTTATTTAATTAAAAATAATTTATCTTTAGGTTTGATCTAAAATGTAATTATTATCAGTGAAAAAATATAATTACATTAACATTAACAATTAAAGAAATTTTTTGTTTTTATTTGAAAGAAAAACAAAAACTGAAAATAAAAATTAAAAATTACAACAGAAAAGCAGAAGTAGAACCAAACAGCTCCTAAGTTAGCATTTTGTTTAACATGAACTTTCATTAAAACTTTTAGATAAGAATTTTACTAATAGTATCGAATTTGTTGTTTGTTTTTTCTTTTTTTTATTAATCTCAAACATTTTATTTGATTAATCTAGATTTCAATAACATAGAGAATTTATCTCTAAAAGAGTTTCTATATGATTTTTAGATGTAGAAATATTACAAATATTTTTTAGAATGCTATCTATCTATCTATCTATGTATATATATGTATAGCAACTATTTACAACTTTAGGGAGGGATCAGTGAATAAAGATCGAAGTATCATAGTTAATCTGACCACAGTTGCCACTCGTGTTACCAAATAAAATAAAGAATCACAGACAAGAATGATGCTTGGAGAGACTAGGAAAAGAAGCTACTACATGTACATATGCTGATGAAATAGTCTAAGCCACCATTGACAATTGGGTTGGCAGAATGAAAAATATCAAAGAAAAGAACGGCAAATGCATAAGATTGGTTGAAGAAAAAGATGATGACACTACCAAATTAACACTCTTACGTGGATCTTTCCATATTCTGAGACCGATTGAAGCATGTGATACTCGAGTAAGTGGAATGCAAACTCAGCTGCGACTAAGTGATGTTGATCAAATTAGCTTTGGTCAACTTGTTCATATTATGATGCATAAAGTTAACAAGAATAGATGAAAGGTGGCCTATTGAGCAAGTAAAAAGTAAGCAATCTGGTTCCATGGAATTTCAAAAGGAGTGCCTACCGAGTCAGCATATAGCTTTGCCACATCACTCAATGACGTGGAGGCGTCCCTGTCACCGCTATAAAATTGTTCCCAGGTGTAAAATGATCGGCTGCTCCTAGTCTTATCGTACTGCTTTCACCCAGGAATCAGAATGATGCGCAGCTTAGCCTTAGAATGACTAGGACATTTCATGTCCAATATGAGATATTAAGAATGCTTTGAAAATTGACTTTAATAAAGGCAATGACTGCAAGCAAAATTCGTCTTGTAGTTAGATCCTCTAATTCCATTATGCTGGCTTCTGATGACTGAAATATCGGGAAACTGAATTTGTCTGAATAATCATCTTTCACATTATTATGCTTTATTTTCACAATCTTGACTTTCTTATGCATGCGCGCATTGATATTCAGAGAACGACGACACAAGCAATAACATTCAGATTCTATTTCACACGACTAAGTTTAGCAATTGGAACCATGACATAAAACAAAAACAGTCCCCCGTTATCAACGAGTTTCATGTCGACACATCTGAGAAATCAAGTTGTGGGGTTTGACATAAGCCCCACGATGAACGCTGGCGTATAAACTTTGGCCCTGAAGTTTTAGGTTATTTGAAGCAATGCCATAGGGAGACGGCATAAAGAAATTGGCTTGACCTGAATCAAAGAACACTATTGATCCATCCTTAGAGTGATTCCAGTCGATGAGAACTTTCTGCATATTGATGGCCTTTTGCTCTGGCGAGATGACATCGAACTGATCTAGAGATCCAAGCTTGTCTCCATGGGATTGAGGAGGAGTCGCGTCTGTGAGATTCACGGTTGTGATGTCATGTATGCTTGGTCTTCTCTTGTCTTTCACTCCAGAAAGCTGTTGCCTTATGAAGTACTTTTGCGCATGGCTTGCCACTTGTGTTGGAGTCTTAGAAACTACAAAATTTCGGGATATGTTTCTCCAATCCCCTTTACCATGCTTTAGTAATCCCATCAGGAATCGCCTATAACTCATAGAGAAAGACGCGAATAATATCATCAAACATGGATACAAAACGTTTTTATAATTAGAGGAACGATTTTTCTGTCACTCGGGAAGGAAACAAAACTAGAAAGCAAGTGGGATGCAATCAATCGTAAGATCCAACTCAAAACTTTTGATGCTGAATCCTGAACCAGCTGCAAAATCAACGTGAACTTGGAAATAGATAATGAATTCCTGATATCAAAATCTCACGTAGTCCACCATCATTAAAACAATTTCAAGACCTGAAATGCAAATTTAGAAACATAATTTAAAGGGAATTCACCTGTGCTCCTCTTCTGTCCATGGCACCCCTTTTTTTCTGCCCTGATCAACGCTCTTAACTATCAAAGGCCTCTTTCTATAGGCATCAAAATCACGATTTTCGACCAACTCCAATGTGAAAGACGAGGTAAGGTAACCTGGGATCGGTACCTTCCCTGCTTCTATGTCGCTAACGTCTTCTTCTAGTTCTCTATACTGCTTGATCACATCATAAACTGTCTTTCCTGGAATCATCGCTGCCACTTTTCTCCACCTTTCAGGGTCATGTTCACCGTATATAGCCAAAGCACTCTCGAATTTTTTGTTCTCTTCTCTTGTCCACTCTGTGCTTTCGCTAAACCAACTGTTGTTCGACTTGAACGAAGATGGATATAGAGTTTCCATGAGTTCTACTTCCTGCGTGCTCTTACAAGTTCACATCAGAGTGAAGCGTGAAGGATTGAAGAGTTGGTGAAGTAGAGAAACAGGGAGAGAGAAACGGAGAGTGTATGCAGAGACCGAGGTTTTTATTGTAGTTGAGGTGAACAAGACATGAAATGCAGAATCATATGCCGGGAATCAAGAATCTCCTTTTCTTAACAGCATAAACTAGCGAATCCAATAAAGACCCAGCTTTGGAGAATCGAAAAGAATCATGAATAGTTGAGGGAAACCTAATCTCCTTCCAAAGAAATAAACCAAGAGGACGAGAAGAAAAGCCCAGACATATAAAGGTTCAACTCTGTATCGGAGAAAATATTGATGAAATTAACGTCAGGGTTGAATATACTTATGTTGAAGAGCTAAAATTGGCTATAGTGAGAAAAAAAACCTTGGAGATCACAACATCGAAAGGAGTAGATGATGAGCTTTGGAGAAAGTTAAAAAGTAAGAAAAATAGCATCTAAAACAGAGGTTCTGAAGATATATAAAAATGCGTTAGAAGGAGGAGGATGGTACTGATGCAAGTTCAGCTGGGTAGGTAAGAACTATAAGAAAGAGACGATGGAAACATAGTAAAGTCGCCAATATTGTGGTGACTGATTGGCAAAGGAGAGCCTTTTAAAGGTGGCTGGTTTGATATTGATATTGGCATTGGCATGACAATATGGGCATTTGTCTGGGCTTTTTGGCACTTTTTATCTTCTAGCCCAATCTTAATATACAGGAAAAGGACCTTATGGAGATTGAGCAGTCATATGCATAACAATACAAGGAATCGGAATAAATTGAAAGTTACTGAAGCACAAGCGATTGAGAATAAAATGCATTCTGTAATAATAGCAAACTATTACTCAACAGTTAATTACGCGCCCTCTCTGCAAATTGCCAACAAGATTGGTACTTCGTCTGGAACTCTTTTCATTTACAGATTAAGCCTCCACGTAAAGAGGGTAGACAATTAAAGTTTTAATTTTCTCCAAACCATTCAGGTCAGCATCAGATTTTTTGGTCTCATTTTTCAAAATATACTTTCAAATCAGATGATAGTTTGCCGAAATTGAAACACAGAAATTTAAAACCATCTATAGAAACAAAACCTTGGTACTATTTAACCTGTCCGAATGCAAGTGGACTAAAAAAAAAACTTTATAAAGCATGTACATTTCTTCAAGTTCAATTCCAAAGCTGAACAACTTTCAATCCGGGATAAGATTAAAACTGTATTGGAAGGCCAACCTTGTGCAAATTTTATTCCAACTCTTTGAAGCAGCAAGCTAATTGGCCATATAAAAGAAAAAGAAAAGCACAACCCAACGGATTCTTCTATTTGGATATTGGCGGTGTTGATAAATTCAACTTAATTAAATCCTGCTGCCTTTCTCTTGCAATGCCTAGTCTCAGTTCAATCTTTGGTTCGAAAGCCGTTTCCATGTTTAATATCTAGCACTTCGGAAGGTCAATAGGAGGGGGTAGAAGTGACTCATTTGGCCCTTTTCCATTGTCCACTACAAATCCCATCTTCAGTCCCCAAGTTGTGTGTACTTCCAAATGGCAATGCAGAAACCAGACACCTGCACAACCCCCACTATGTCAGAATGTTGGAATATCTCAGGTAACCCTTTTGCCACTTCATGTCAAATGTCCAATTATGAATAAAAAGACAGAACAGGAAAACATAGGTGAAACACAAACATTTAATACCGGGTCAAAGCAACGTCCGCCCTGATATGCTACAATATCTGACTAGAATTTAGAGTACCTGGATTATCTGCCGTGAATCTGATCGCAGTCCATCCCCCAGTAGGTACACTAATTGTGTTCCGCGCCACAGGATCAACCAGATTAAAGTTCTTGGTGTCCTTGTTTGCATTAAAGTTTCCCACTCCTTTACCAACGACAAAGAAATCATATCCGTGAAGATGGATTGGATGGCTTTCAGGTGCTATCATGCTAGTACCTTGGAGCACAACTTGTACGGTATCGTTGTAAGCAAGCCTATAAAGTCTAGTGCCATTTGTGGTCTGCAAATTAGTCGGTGGATTACCAGTATAATTATACGGATTTGGAGGGTTAGCAGGAAAATCTTGGGTGAAAACCCCACTTATGTTGTAGTAATGTGCTTGAAGTAGAGCTGTAGTAGGCATTACAAAGCTGACGTTATTAATATCTGCCATAGATTTGCTACCATTGACACATGTTGGACAAGGGTTGATGCCAACACCAATAGCGAAGAACAGTGAATGGTCTACGTCTAATGGGACTTTTGCAGGGTACTCCTTTGAGTTTAAGCTTCGAAGATTGTTCATAAAGTTCATTGCAACTGGCGTGGCGTTTATGGCTGGTGTATTGGTTAGAACTGGAGGGGAAAATGCGAGAGTTCCTTTGTAGCGTAAAAAGGCCAAAGCAGTTACGTTGTCGACGGCTACTACAGTGTCCATGAAAGGGGAGACAACTATCACGTACTTGCCCACATTTTTATTTGCAGTTAGCAAGGCATTTGTGGTCTGGCCTGGGCCTATAAAAATGGTGTCCGTGGTGAAGCGTTTTGTGTAAGATGCATCAACTTCAACGACTGTTAGATTATGCCCTGCTATTCTGAAGAAGAGCTCGTCGTTTACCGCCGCGTTCACAATTCTTAACAAGTAGGTCTTGCCACGTTCAACTTTCAAACTGAAACCTGCAAACGAAATGATGATAGAAAAATAAGCGTAAGTGTCCATTGAGGATAATTGAAGGAATTTTTCAAAGAGTCCTAATTTCAAAATAAGGTGAAGATTTGTTAGGTATGTTTTGAAATTGTTGAAGTTGACAATTTTTCAAAAATTGTTGGCACCGTCCCTCTTCTTTTGTCAATGGTTGGTAATCATGCAAATCCATACACATGAGCCAAAGATTTGTTTTGACAAATTTTTCACTCTTTTTGTTTTTAAAAAGAAAGTTACCGTATTCATGAAAAAGAGATAGAGAGGTGAAAAACAAAAGGTGATGAGAGAGTTTGAGTGAAAAACAAGGGGTAATTTTGTGAGGTGTTTTGAGTGAAAATATGAGAGTAGTATATGTGATTTTTGGCGTAATTGGGTTAAAGGGTTGAGAGAAAATATTAAGTGTTTTGTAATTTTCTCATTTTTCTCTTAGTGAATATTTCTTTAATTGTCTTGGCCCGTGGACGTAGTCCATCTCAAAGTGGTTAACTACGTAAATTTCTTGTATCTTATTTTCCCCTCATATTTCTCTACTTGTTCTTCCATTATTCCATTCAAATTTCTATTAAAAAAATCTAAGATCCTACACTCGTCGCAATAGTAGGTAACTTAATTGCAAAAGATGTCTATGATAATGGATCAATTCGAGAAGTAGTTTGTAAACATGGAAGTGCAGGCAGAGTTCATGGAGATTGCAATGGCAGGCTCAACATCACTTTCAATACCTAAGGGTGAGGTAAATAACTTATGCAGCTTGCTAGTCATGTAGTACCGACAAAGTCGCAAGAAAAGGTTGCTGAGGATGGCTTGTCTAAGAGGCTCGCAGAGCTTAAAGCCAAGGGGTAGGTTATGTATTAGTATGCTGTAAAGTGAATTATGTTAATAAACTGATCGGTTTTTAATAACAAAGATTATTAAACTAAATCAAATTGAAAAGTTAAAAATCAAACAGAAAAGTTAACTGATTCAAGATTTTTATTTTTAAATAGTCTAAATTGATTAAATTTTAAAACATTAGTTTAAATTTAATTATATTAACCATAACGTGTCATCGTCATTAATTTATATATTCAGGAACTTGCCACCTAAATTCAAAATAAAAACAAATATAGATAACAATCAAAACAAATATGCTCATCATATACATACTAAATAATGTTAAGAAGTAACAATTTTTATACGAAATATTTTAAAATTTTGTCAATTATAATAAAATTTTCTAAAGGTATAAATAATATTTAAAAAGAAATGAATGCAAACATGTTCTTTTTTTTTGGAAAATTCGTTTTATTAGTGACTTATATAATATAGATGAAAATGTTAAATTTTATAATTATAATTTTATTTATTAAATATATTTATATTACAAAATTTAAGTTAATTAATTAAAGATATTATATATATTGACAATTAGAGAAAATAAGATTAGCCAGAATATGAATTATCTTGATATATGTTGCTTTATTATTTTTTAACATAATTAATTAATGTATTAACTAATATTAATTAATTAACGTTACTTGAGTTTGATCTTAATCGAACTTCAATAGTTTGAAGTATAATCTGATTCAATTTTTTAAAAATTTAAATTAAAAAATGATAATATTTTTTAAAAAGAATTTTGAATTTGAATTTGCACAACTTGGCTTAAATTTAAAAATTATTTTAAAAGTCTAATCTCAACCTGAAATTTGATCGAACTGAATCAATACTATTAATTTTATGCTGACTTAGGTTGGATCATTCCGAACTAAAGTGTTTTGTCAAACCTATGAGTAAGGCTAGTCATCAGCAACCCAAAAAGAGTGGGAGAGTTTCATCCCAAGAATCTATCAGAGCAAAACGCCCACCACTCTGGAGCCCTTAGAGTTAGCTTAGAGTTAACGAAGCATCATCGTTTTTTTTTTTTGCCTACGAGGTATCTTAGAAAGATCCCAATTATGAGAAGATACCTTTAAACTATCGACACTCACTAATTCCTGCTCGAGTCAAGTAGGTCCCTTATGGGAGGCAAAGCTCTGACTCCAAGTTTTAAATAGCTGCATACGTGAGAGGGTTCAAACTCACGACCTCACTTAACCTAAGAGAGTCCCTTACTATCTGAGTTGTGCCTTGGGTTTACTTCATTGCATTTTATTTCCTTCAACTTGATCAGACTTGCTCTTCAATTTAAATTTTATTATTTAAATTCACTGTCAATCATTCTTTATGAAAACAACTCTACGTGTTATGAGTTTCGAAATCTCTAAATAATCACAGTATTCAAACTCTTTTCCAGCTAGAAAGATTCACAAGCTAAATTTTAATGTCAGAAAGTCACCAGGAGCAACAATCTTTGATTAATTGGGACAACAATTTCGTACGTGAAAGCAAAAGATAATGCATAAGTTCTGGTTCTTTATGTAGTGCATGAACAGAAGAATCTGATACTGCCATATCACTTACTCTGCTCTTTCTATATATTATCATCTATTTCAGTAACACAAACCATATTGGGATTATCATTTATTATCGATCAACCATATTCCAAAGTCCAAATGGTGCGAACTGTTCTAAGTTCTTCCAATAACTAATCAAATGCCTGTTATTTTTTTCCAGCTTTCTTGGAAGCTCTTTTTCTTCTGGTGTTCTATTTTTTAACGCAAGTTCCACGCAATGAAAACGTTGCAGAAAGCCAATGGTAAGCATCAAACAAACAGGAAAAGGATGACCATGCTTGTAGGACCTGTTAAGAATTTAGACCTTCCAAACCCACACCCAAGGATATTTAATAGACAAAAATATCAGAAAATAACAACACAAG
>JANSVB020000443.1:1710117-1722744 GCA_025504935.2 Erythroxylum haughtii | reverse complement strand
CTTAACTACTTCTGTAGCCCCAGTATCGACATAAACATTATTTGCGATCGATGGACTATCCTCAACAGCCACGGAACTGTCACGTTCTTCCGTGGCCGCCGCAGACCGGGGTGCTCCGCCCGAAGTTTCTTCCTCAGATAAGGAAGCTCTGGGCACCGAATGAGTCAAAAAGAGAAACCCTGAAAAAGGAAACCCCCCAAAAAATAACATGAACACCGAAAATCCAACTGGGAACAATAAAGATTCAAACTTTAACAAGAAATACAAACTGGGTTACACATACGAGAATGAAGACGGTTGAAATGACGACGGCGAAGGGTGCCGGTGGAGGATTGCGAGAGAGAGGTCCTGGAGCTGAGGTTGATGGTGGCTTGAGGCGTTAAGAAGTTGGGGAGATTGGAGATGGAACGAGAAATGCAAAGCTCCATTGTTAGTTCAGGAACTTGTGTCGTCAATTGAATGGTGTATATTGGAGTAGAGGCTGGTGGCAAGTGGGGTTTTAAATCCCACTCAAGCTAGGGTTCCTCATTTCATCCACCACTTTCCGCGGGTACATTGAATTTACGCTTCTACCCTCGAAGACTATTGTCCACCGAAAGACTTGGAAGTTATATAAGATTTTTCTAACGTATTAAAAATTCAACGAAAGTTACACAAATGGGATAAGAAATTTAGAAATTTATGTTTAAAAGATTTTTTAATACATTAGAAAATTCTTATAAAACTTCAAGTCTTTAAGTGGACCTTAGCCGTCGAGGGTAGAAGCGTAAATTCAAATGTGCCCGCTGAAAGTGGTGGATGAAACGAAGAACCGTAGCTTGAGTGGGATTTAAAACACCACTTGCCACCAGCTTCTGCTCCAATTAAATTTTAATTTAAAAATAATTATTAATAAATATTAATTTATTTATTTTAGTTTATAAAAATTTATTGATTAATTAATAAATTAATTAATTTTAACAAAAAAATATTACAATAAATTGAACTCAAAAATTGATAATTGAACATAAAGTAAAAAAGTTCAAAATTTTTATAGTTTAATAAGCTGAACGCGTTAAGTTTTTACTCGTTAATTTTGTAATTTGGAAATAAGTTATACAAGTATGGTAGAAGTATTAAAAATAATTAATTAGTAAAATTTCAATTGTAGATTTCATTTTTTTGAAAAATGTTTAAAATATTTGTAAAATTATAAAATTAAAGAGAAAATTTTTTCTAATCACTCTACAATTTTAAAAATTGTATTCACTATTATACATACAGTTTTGATTTTCAGACTGTATCAGCTAGTACTAGGCAGTACGAAATATAGATACTTTAGTATGTAGTGATTGGTATCAACTTGTTTCATTTGATATCGGTCGGTATTTATAATACATAAATACCAGCCAATATAGAGAGTTTTGAAAAATATAAAGGCTAAGTTGTAAAATTTTCAAAACTTTTTAAAATTTTAACTCCTGCCCCTTTCTTTTTTTCAAAACTTTTTTAATTAGTTATTTAGTTAAAATTTAATTGTGATTTTGTAATTTTTATTTTTAAAATAAAATAAATATTTTATTACTAATTATAATTATACATTAAATTAAAATTAAAATTTATTTTATTTAAATTTATTTTAATCTTTTATATAATATTTATTAATAAAGTATTAATAAATATATTTTATTTTTTAAAATAATAGTTTTAATTTTAGTAACAATTAATTTTAATTAATTAAATATATAATATATTTAATTGATAATAAATTAAATAATCTATATTTTGTTTCATGTTCTAATTTTACTTGTTATTTCCTTATCACGAACTTTTGCTTTGATGTAATTATTATTTATTATATAATAAAAATTAAAATTGTAATATTTTAAATTTTTTATATTGTTCTTCAGTTTATATTTGTATGATAATGGTTGTCCTTTTTATATAAATTGTGATTATTATTTATATGTGAAATATCTGAAAATTATTATTATTTCATATTAATTGTGATTATTATTTATTGTTTTGATTTTTAGAGACATGGATAAACATACACAGTACAATTATATAATATGACAATGGACTATTTTGTAATTTTTAAAAATTCAGGGACTATTTCATAAATTTTATACACTTCACAAATTAAATTAATATAATAATCTCTTTTGAAATAGTTTCATAATGTTTAAATCTATTCTTACACATGTTACAAATTAAATATATGATATAATTAAATAGAAATATGTTGATTTCATATGAAAATAGTTTTAAAATATTTATAATCTTACAAAAATTCTTTATGTCACAATATTTTAAATAAATGATTGAAACTATACTTTTTGCTCTTTATCATCGCTTATTTTTAATTCTAACATTATGGGCTGAAATTGGACCACAAATATGAGTTCGTGGACAGGTCCAAGGAAAAAGGCATAAAAGTGAAATTTGACCCAAGATGAGCTTGAAAGGCAAAGTCCAAAGAAAAATACAGAGCTTACTCAAAATAATTAAAGTCCTAATTTTTTAAAATCATTAAAATAAATACGTAAAAATATATTACTTTTTTTAAAAGCATATGTAAGGTACATATACATTAAATATTTTTAAATTAAATAAACTTTAAAAAATTTGTTTACAATATTTAATATTCAATTATAAATTATAAATAATAAAATTAATTTTTGAATAATTTAAATATATATTAGCAAATAAACACTAATTTATAAATAATTATTTATTTATTTACTTTTTTATTTTATCCAACGAATTCATTTGACAAAATTATTATTTAACTTTATTTCATGGATATTAAAATGTAGTTAATACTTAATACACGTGAAAAAAGAAGGCATTATAGTCTATTAGTGCAAGAAAGTTTTGATACTTAATAAATTTGTAATATTTAATAGGTGAAACTGTTAAGTATTAACTACAATTTCTTAATCTTTAACAATATTTCTCATATTTTAAGAATAATTTAATATCTACAAGAATACGATTATAATTGGTGTTTCTTATTGCAGCTATTAATTTTATTTTTATTATATTAATATATGTGTTTGATAATGAGTTAGATTAGATTTGAAGTCTAAAGCTCCTTTTTAAAACATTTAATTTTGAATTGAATTCAAGTCAACTCGGACCGATCTTGTTGACTTTAAATTAGGCCGAACAATTTTTGCCAAGCCTATATAAAAGGTAAATTTGATCTTCAAATTTCTCAATTAAAGAGGAAAATAAAAGAATAATTAGGGAGCGTAATCTTATTATCTTCTTTTAATTATGTACTAGTCTAAGGGATAATTTCAAAAATGATATTTTTAATCTTTTTATTATTTTTCACAACAAATATTTTTAATTACTAACAATATGATTTTGCTTAAATAATCACAATATAGCAAGAACTGTAATATGAATTTCTTTTTACGAACCATGTGTCATTTATTTACTAAATTGATTACATGAGATTATTCAATTGAATAATTCATACATCTTAATTTTTAGAATTCAACCAATCATCAAGATGAATCTTAGAAGGATAATGGCAATTACTTCACTATATGTTTGTTAATATTCTTAGTTATCTTAATTAAGATTACATCTAGAAAAATGGCCCACCGCCATATATAATTTCACATCTTATTTTTAATAGTAAGATAGTCATACTTCATATTTTATAAATTTACTTATCTTAATTAAGATTACATCTAAAAAATCCTTTAAATATTACACTTTGCAATTGTATTTTGGGCCAAATGCAATACAAGTGCTTGAAGAAAATTTATAAAAATTTAATTTATAATTTACAAAATAATGCAAGAAATAAATTTAACTAACAATAACAAAATTTATATCCTAGCACCTGTAGATTTATTATTATTAATTAATTAAATATATAGGAAAATATTTCTTGAAATAGGTCAAAAATATTTTCAAATTATTAATTTAAATTAAATTTAAGTATTTTAGATTAAATTTAATAGATAAATTGAGCCATATATTTAATCATTCTATATACCCTCCTTCCGTCTCTTTGTTTTATTATACCCTAAATGTTTGTATCTTAATAAACCCCTTTCCCACAACATAAAGCTCCTATCTTTGTCACTCAAACGAACTCTTTTTTCAGCCCCCAACACACAAACTCACTCTTCATCTTATTTTCTACGTGGGTCTTTATCTCATCATGAGATCACAAAGCTTTCTACTTGATGACCTTTTTCTTCTTTAGGCTTTAAAAATGGCAGAGAATGTTGATTGTCAAGACTCAAGCCTTTTATGTACAGAGAACACAAACATTTGTTTGGGTGATTTTGACTCTGATACCGTGGATGAGTTTGAGTGTTCCCCTTCTTGGCATCACCAAGGCAATCGCAATCACAACGTAGATCCTTACTTTTATAGTTTTAGATCCAAATCCTTGATGGGATTCACTGTACTGAGTGATGAGAGAGTAAAGGAAATGATTGATATAGAAAGTGAGCATTTGCCAAGAGGTGATTATCTAAAGCGACTGAGGAGTGGGGATTTGGACTTGAATTTTAGAAGAGAGGCTGTTGATTGGATTTTAAAGGTTGTTCTTTTTTGTTATTCTTTTCATTCTCTGAAATGGGATTGGTTTTCTACTTCTTTTGATTGATTTTTCACCAGAAACTTCGTTCTAGGCTATCATCTCTTTTCTCGAACGGTGTGGATTTTCTCTGCATTATGCAAATCTGGGTTGTTCGGACTTGATCAATATGTTATTTCTGGTTGTCCAATCATTTTTCACTTTCACGCCGGATTGGTGATATCCTTTTGCATTGATTTTGGTTTACAATGCCTAATGGAAGATGAAGTCTTTGCTGACTATTTACTGATCGAATTTCTTGCATTGTGATCAACAGGTTCAAGCTCATCATGATTTTGGAGCACTAAGTATTTGCCTATCTGTTAACTACTTGGATCGTTTCCTATCAATTTATGTGTTGCCTGTAAGTGCAGATATTGTGTTCTTCGTTTTGCATTTTGTTCTTTGGGCATTGATCATCTTTACCTTTGTTTTTTTTTCCCACTTTTGTCGTAATAGAAGGATAAGGCTTGGGTTCTGCAATTGTTAGCTGTAGCTTGTTTATCACTAGCAGCCAAAATGGAGGAAAATAAAGTTCCTCTATCTGTAGATTTACAGGTAATGATCACACGAAGTTAACTTAGAGTGACAAATTGATGTATTCAGAAGTTGGTCATGCTTTTCTTGCTTCTTTCCCTGTTTTTTTCCTAATAATGTGGTTTTTGTGGTTAGGTAGGAGAACCCAAGTTTGTTTTCGAAGCCAAAACCATTCAAAGAATGGAACTTCTGGTGTTGAACGCATTGAATTGGAGAACTAGAGCACTTACTCCTTGCTCTTTCATTGACTATTTCCTCTGGAAAGTACATGATCATCAATATCTATCATCGTCTTCTCTCTCTAGATCAGTACAGCTCATATTAGGCACGATGAAAGGTCTATTTTTGTACTGTGTCATGAGGCTTCTTTTTTTGTTCTTATTTCTGGAGCTGTCTTTTAGGATTGAAGTGTTGATGCAGTTCTTGGTGGAAAACTAAATGCAGGAATTGATTTCTTGGAATTCAGGCCTTCAGAGATTGCAGCAGCAGTGGCAATATCTGTGTCAGGAAGAGAAAAGTTAGCCTTAGACATTGATAAGGCAACGCCTAGCTTCATTCATGTAGAAAAGGTAAAAAGAACAAGAGAAAATGATATTAGGGGTGGTTCCCCACAAGAATGAAAATGCAGGATAGGACAAATTTGCTTTTGCCCATGAAGATCTTGATGTATGATCTCTATACCATTTTGATTGAGTTCTTGAAAATGAGTCTCTCTTTTTCTTTTTTCTGTTGCCCCCTTTTTGGGAATTTTCTGCAGGGTAGAGTGTTGAAGTGTATTGAACTGATTAAAGACCGGTCACTGACTAGTGGGAGTACTGCTGCTGCTACTGTGGCAAGTGTATCAGCCTCATCTGTGCCCCAAAGCCCAAATGGGGTATTAGATTCTGCTGCATGCTTGAGCTATAAAACAGATGACACAACAGTTGGTTCATGTGCAAACTCTTGACATAATAGTCCTGACATTAAGAGGAGGAAACAAGATAGCAGTCAATTTGAAGTGGAAACAAGAGTCATGATTTGCCCCATAGATGATTCACTCATGGGAGTTTCTGTATGTCTTTTGAACATACCCCTTAGTTAGCGGTAACACATTGGAACAAAGAGGAAGGGAAAAAAAAAAAAAAAGAGCAGGGGTTTTTTGATCAACTAATAAAGCTGAAGTTCAAGATGTGATCTTAGCTGTTTATATATAACTTAAAATTCAGGGAAGTTACACTGGCATATATACGAGTGAGTATGTGTGTATGTTGATACTTTAGTATTGCTATACAGTTTTTGTGCTGCAGCTTCCTTTTCCTGACAGAAAAAGAGGTGAAAGGACATGTAAAAGAGACTTACAAAGTTTTGATACTGCACGCTCCCAAGTTTTCAATACCAATTGAAGAATTAAATGCAGGGAAAAGACATTAGTTCAATTGCATAGATTCTCGTTTGAGTCACAGTTTCTATCTATCCTCATGTATATACACTTCACCTAAAGAATCAGCCATCATTAAGCATTCTGTGACAAAAGAGTAAGCTGGATTAAGAGTAATCTCGTATAATTTATAAGTTATTACGTGCATTTGACATGATATTAAGTTTGTTAATGCTCCTTTATGGAGATTGGAAACAAGTACGGGCTTGGAATGTGGTCCACACGACTTTGTCCTGACTAGCTGACCAGTCAAGTGCAGGATTCTTCCAACGTGAAGTAAGGCCTGATGATTGTCGAAAGCAATCGATGAACATCAGAAACCTTGGAAATCCTGAAGTCTTTTATTATTTAAAATAATTGAATTACTTGAATAAATAAACTAGAAATATTTCTAGGAAATATAAGACCGACTCCATTCCTTAAGTGGACAGTAAGTGCTGAGTAGTTGCTTACACCTGCTTCTTGTTTTGTCACCTCACTGACCATCTTTTTCTTTTCTTTTCCCCCGAGAAATGGCAATCTTTCCCTTTTTGTTTATGCTGTTAAGTGTTAACTTCAAAAGGTTTAACAACTAAGAAAAAATATTAATTATAAAAATTTTGATAATGTTCATTATTTAGTTTTAAAATTTTAATTTATTTTATTTTAATAACTTTGTAAATTAATAAATTCTTATAAACTAAAATAAATAAGTTAATTTTTATTTAACAATTTTTTTCAATTAAACTTCAAATTCTTATTGAGAATCTCTTTCAATCATTTTTTAAAATTTAAATTTTATTCAATTTTTAATCGATTTTATAATGATTTATTACTAGTTGAGTCTTTTAAATTTTAAATCTCTTGTTTTACTGTATTAAATTTTGGTATAATTTTTAAAACATTGAAAAAAATTTCGGTTATAAATATTATTTTTCTTTTTGGATTTATGATAATCGTTAAAATTTGGGGAAAATAATCATAAAAGAAACACAATTAAACAAATTAAAAGAGAGATAACTAAACAAAAAGATTTGAGTTGTATTTCAATTAATGTTTTTATAAGTTTTTAATTAAATTCCTTCTTTTACATTAAGATTTTAACAGTTTTGTTTGAATTTCTTTAAAAGTATTTTTTTTTTGGAATATAAGATCTCAACTATTCTATAAAAAAAATATTTCAATTATAATAAATGAACTAAACCATGTTTATTTTGATTTTCATAATAATGAGTTTAACCAAAATTATAAATTAATACAAAATATGTCTATCATACTATACTCTTCTTTTTTTTCTAAACTATACTTTAAATAAGAGAATTAAGATTAAAATTTTATTTTATTTTGTGATTAAGGTTTTAAAAGTTAAAAATAATTAATTACATAGTTAATCAGATAATTTAGAAAAACTAAGATTTGGTTTGGCTTGACTTGTAGGAGTGATCACAAGAACTTACTCAACACAACTCATACACCAATTAACTGTTAAGCATCCAAATAACATAATTTTCTTTTTTTTTTACATATGTACAAGACGTATGAGACGAATCCAACAGAAGCAAAGCACTAATGGTAGTACGCATGTGCCTTGAAAATGCAGCTAAGTTCATCCTTCTTATCTTTATACAACTCTTGTGGCATCTTCTGATTACCATCAAGCTTAGCTCCTTACTACAAACAATAATATTGTCTGTCCTTAAGTTTTTAGTATATGCCTCTATGGTGTGGGCCCAAAAACTATGGTCTCACTGCCACTGCAAAGGTGGGTTTTTGGTGGGTGAAGCTTTACCGCATCTCTTGTGTCTCTGTCTCTGTATCTGTCTCTCTATCTCTATCTGACAAACATCACAAAAACAAATAAAGAAAAAAAGGGGTATCCGAGCTTAGTGATGTTTGTACCTGCAGAGTTGCCTGGACCGAGGAACTGAATGTTGACGGGACGAGAAAATGGAGGTGTCCATAAGTAGGAACACAGAGTCCAAGACCAGAGCTTTTGTGAGTGTGCGTGGTGGTTTAGTGGATGGTTTTGTGTGTAAAGAAAGTAGGTTATGGGTAAAGGGCTGATTGGTTCAGAGATCTCAGAAGTAACTTTAGCAGATGGCAACAAAAAGATCAATTTTTTAAGGGAGTGCCCATTTAACCAACGACAAGTTGGTGATGAGAAAAGGGTTTGAGTAACCCAATAAGTGGCACAGCTCATGTTAACCAACAAGGAAGCCGTGGAAAGGTCTAAAGAGAACAGAGTTTCAGAGGGCTATGTAAAATATGTGTAGCAGTCAGTCTCAGTCAGGATGCAGCGGGGGCACAAAAAGCTGAGAGCTTTGGCTTCGTTTAGAACGATGATCGGTCGCTTACAAGTTAAGCAAGGGGAAAGTGACGACTTTGCATTTTCCCAATTTGATTCAATGCTTGGCTTGACGAGGTCAGACTGTGGTTAAAGAAACAGAGGAATGGTGAATGTTGAAAAAGGCTTAAAGAAACAGGTGAATGGCTAAAGAACAGGGGAATGCTACACTATATAGACCATTGGTTCAACTCACTTAAAATTATTGACTCAGTTAAATAATTTAATTATAACACGTAATTTTTGATTAATTGAGATGCTTTTTGATCGTATAACTACTTTGGTAACGAGTTGTAAAAGCGTGTGAAAATTTCATTTAGATATTGGATAACTAATTAGTCTAAAATTCACTTTTAGACTAATGTTATTTAGATATTAGGTACTAATTAATTGAAAGAGTTGCATAAATGAATGAGAAAATTCAAGATAAACCGAAAGATGAGTTTGACCAGTCAAAGGCTTCAAACTGAAAGTGATACCTTATCATGGTGTCATGTGCATAGGAGCTTGCGAGGACATTTTTTACTATTAGCTGCATTGATCAAGACAAGTAGACATTAGTACCCGACATGGGAATTCAGAGGAGTTCAAGCATCTCAGGCCCCAAAAGAGCAATTTATTTCTAAACTAACATCAATTGTTCACCAATCACGAATGAGTTTCTGTATTAGAAGACAACATGGTTCATTGTAATGACAGCCGAATGAATCATAAACACAGACATAACATGTTAAAAATCAATCCAATATAGAGATAGATTCCAAGTAGCAACATCATCTCCAGTAACGGATTCGAGTTCCATTCGAGATTCTCAGTTAAGTATTATTATGAATATGCCAAATAATTTCAAAACTGGCACTGTGAGCTACTATACACTGAAGAATTTTTGTCAATTTGGAGGAAGAACTCCTTCATCCTCCTTGTATTGTTTTGGTAGTTTGTGGTGAACAGACTAGCTAACCTGGAGTGCTTCTAAAGTTGGCAACGTATAACAACAGAAGTCATTGAAGCTCGAGTTCCTGACCTCTTTGGCATTAAAAATGAAGATAGTTTGATAGTTAGACGAAGTCAGGCTGGCCAGTTGAAGTTAAGCAACGATGCCACATCCGGCTGTTAGGGTCGACAGCCCTGGGATAAGCAATGACTTCAGGGATGGGAAAGTAGACATAGTGAGTGTTGCATAAGCCTACAGTAATTCCACTGTAACCAGCAAATGCACCATGGACCTGCCAAAATCCACAGTCCAGTCAGCTTTAGTAACAATAGCATAGCAACAGGTCACTGTTCACGGGATTTCAACTAACTCCAGTCAGCTTCGAGAAGTCTTGAATTGAAGGTCACCCTATGTGCTAAGGAACACATCCGGTCAAATTTTAGTTCTTTGGTCATGTATTCAAATACAATTCTATATTTCTCTCCACTTCTTATAAAACAACTGTTCTGGTTGTCGATTTTGGAGGAGAGGAACTCATAAGGCCAGGCAAGCTATGTTTGAGCATTACAGGCAAGTTGCAATACCCAAAGTGTTTGGACAAGTACTCGTGAATAAAACACTCCCTATTAACCGTGTACCTCTGGGATGTGGCTACTTCAGCCGTTTCCAACATAAGTTTCGTACTGCAAGCTGTAAAGAAGGCGAGAAGTAAGTATGACTTACAGCATTCTGCCCAAGAACAGTGCATAAAATTCCATCAGAAGCATTTGCACGGCATGCACGAATCATGTATGTTGGATCAATATACTTCACATCAGCATGGATTCCAATCTCCCTGAAATATTTTTTCGTCTGGCCGGCAAAATAGCAAAGCATCAAAATGTAAAAAGATAAAGCTTTTGAAAGAAATAACCCCAAACTTAAACTGACAATAATCTGAAAGCTTCTGTTATTTAGTTGATTCAATAAAGTGACATTTATATTCTAATAAAAGGAAAGACTAGCATATAGAAATGTTAAGACCAAAGTACTGGGACTAATACATTGCCTTTAGATACCAAGACTAACTGCAGTTCTAGTAATATGTTCCCTAATGGACAAAATTTGCCTATTTGGCGACAAACTATTAGACAAAACAGACTTCATTCTTTTGATAAAATCACCAAATTGTCAGGCGTTACTGGCATCATAGATAACCAATTTTCCAGTAAATGAAACTACTAACCTCTTGTTGGATGCGTACACCGATATCTCCGAGTACAATGTTTCCAGATGCATCTTTAGCATTAGTTTTCTCAACAAAATTCTGCATCAAGTGTCATCAATATTCTGCTTTAGGAAACAAGACGTAGTAACATAGAATCCGTCGAACACGAAAGACCTGAAACTAGCAGCTTGCCAATATAGATAAACAAATATGTTCTTGCTACCCCCTATGCCAGCTATATTTGTAATTCATAAGTGAGAGAGATTCCAATCAGGTATGATGACTCAGAACTATAATAAAAAGTGTTTAGGAGAAGATAGGAAGGGAAGTCTACAGGTTATGAGCAAGGACAGAAAAAGTTCTCAAATTGGAGAGAAAAGAGACCTCAAAAAATTTTCCAACTTCCCTGCTTCACAATCATGTAGAAAATGCTTACTCAATCATTGCGGTAGGTGAAGTTATAAAATGTATAATGGTGAATCATTTAGTAATTTACCCAAAAATGTATGTGTCAAGAAAAATAATAACATAAAGAACCTGTCCAGCTCCCTCAGCTACACAGAGAACAGCCGATCCCTTTGTCTCAATTAGGTATTTTAGATGTTTCAGAACACCATGAGGACTGTGCAAATGAAATGGCACCTAAAAATACGCAAATAACAATTACTGTAAGCAGGATTTTAAAAACAAGTTTAAATTGTCTCAAGGTTCAAGTACCTCAGGTATTAAGCATATGTCAACTTGTCCGCTGGCTAACGCTGCATGCATAGCTATAAATCCACTGCTACGGCCCATCAGTTTCACAATGCCGATGCCATGGTAAGCACTATGTGCCTGTCCAGCCAATTTAACATTGAAAGGGACGTAAAATATGTTTAAGTTAGTAACAAAATAGTAAAAATCAGCTCACCTCAATGTATGCAGAATTTATTGCTCGCTGTGCTGCTTCAACGGCAGTATCAAAACCAAAAGTTTTGTCCATCAACAAAATATCATTGTCTATAGTCTTTGGCACTCCAACTACAGCCACCCGCAGCCTTCGTTTACGACACTAAAACCACAAATGAAAAAGAAATAAGTACTTTAGAAAACTATATGGAGGACATGAGAAAGTATCTCTAATTCTAGGAACTACTCTTTATAAGATCTTCAATAAGTAGTCTAGAAATCCATTGATGAAGCAATTATCCAGAATGAAATAATATGCAAGTAATATCATTTTGTGTCAACTTGAAGAGGAATGAACTTAATCCTATCAAGTTCATGCAACTCCACTTCCATGATAGTATGAAGACTAATTTAAACTACAACTCAGTTGCAACTCAAGACCTCTTCCCTAGCTTACAGCTCTCAACTCAGATTTTGTAAGCAATGCAGCAATACTATACTTTCTGTTGCCATCTTTGCTCATTCTGTTATTTTCTCCTGTCAAACTTAGTGTATTATCTTCAAACAATATAAGCACCCAAAAGTTTCATCCTTTACTCTATGCACAATAGGGCACAAAGAGAAGTACTTTAAAAGATCATTCCTTTATGATAAGTGACAATGGAAAACAGTAAAATGACAGTCTGAACAACCTCATTATGAATTGCGTTGGCACCAGCATGCGTACCATTCC
>JANSVB020000443.1:1692540-1704952 GCA_025504935.2 Erythroxylum haughtii | reverse complement strand
GCATATGTGTAACTATGGCCTATATTGATTTTGCTTTAAGGCCAACCAAGAACCTAAACCACCATTTTTGTTCCTTTCAAGTAAAGCACTACTACGTACGTTATTATTAACAAAATTTTCCCTTTATTTGATATTTATCTTCATGGCGGTAGAGACATTTGGGGACTGAGCTTGAATAAGTCAACTGAATTAACTTCCCTAACTGTCATTTCTCGTCGAGACATCCCCATCTTAATGTCCTCTTCATTACAACTGTTGTATAGCCCTCAGACCCACAAGTCGAAATCCTTAAAACGATTATATATTAATGTTTTTAGCACTTACACAGCACAAGAACACAAGTAAAACCATAAGGTAGAAGGAGGACCGGCAAGTTATTCCCTTCCTAGTCCTGATTATAAGTGCAATCTTCTTCGTTGGTGTACAGATTTCTCCATTCAGCCTCTGTATCTGGTTTTCTTACATGTTCTTCTTAGGGTGCTTTCTTTTCAGTTAATTGTAGTCAGTGAAACCTTGTTATAGGTTGGCCAGATGATGCGAGACACGAGTCATATAATGTCGAAAGACGAGCTGAAGATTCGAGGAGAGCTGGAGATGGATATAGAGCGAGATTTGGAGCAAGAAATTAAAGATGGAATATACCATCTCGCCATAAGATTGCACCACCTTTATCAGCAGCAGAAAGAAAGGAATGTAAGAGAAGTATCAGAATCAGGTACTGATAAAGAGAAAAAGAACAGAACATTCTCTGAAGTAAACATAACCATAAAACTGGAGGGTGGAACCAAGGTTGAGATAAAAGAGAGCAAGAAGGAGATTCCTAAAAAGGGAAGGTCAAAGACAAGAAGATCAGATCATTTTCATGGCGTCATAGCTAGTAAAACCAGCAAGTTTGATTGGGCAAAGAGTCTCAGATCATAATCACTTGACACTGGGCTAGGCATGAATAATCTTAATAAGTTAGAAAATAGCTGTTCGAGGCAGCGACAGTTGAACATAAATGCTGATGCTAAGGGACTCGAATCCGGTTGGAAATATTAGGGAGTGATTAATTACAATGTATTTTTCTATTATTATGATTACGAGGATGAGGATGGCGACGACGACGACGACGACGATGATTATTATTATTATTATTATTATTATTATTATTATTATTATTGTGAAATGTTATTTTTTTACATGTGAAACTAATAAATTTACATATTTTGGCTGTTTTGTTTCTAGTGATAACACATTATGAACATTATAATTTTTTTTATAATTTTGAGAAGTTTTTTGGTTAATGAGAAGTAGCCAAAATTAATTTCATGAAATTGAATATATTTGTATATAGATGAGTACTAGATAAAACCAATTTAGTCTACACTCTAATTGAAGCGAGTTTTATAATTTATTTATACAACAATAACAGCAATAATTCAATAAAATCTTGTTGATACACGAAATTTAGAGATATCCAGTAATATAAAGCTTTATTCTTAACTAATAAAGAAATTATTTTCGATAGATTCATAATATATATACACACACATACAATTAATATAGAACAAGATAAAAATAAAATAAGTAAAACAAAATAGAAGACAAAAAATTTAATTAACTAAACAAACCATTACAAGAAAATATTTAGGCTGAATAATAATATATAAAGGTTAAATAACTAAAAGGGAGTCCTATATAATAGATATATAGGCTCAATATATGACATAAGATTAAAAGAAATTTATTTATGATTAGTATTAAAAAAGGGCTTTAATTATTGGTTGACTAATAAAGCATGCATACATAATATTTATATGTGAAAAACCAAATTTTTTTGGGTAAATATAGCTAAAATTAAATAAAAAATCAATTGGAGGGGTGACAATTTCCACAAAGCCCACTCTCAAAATATTAATAATTAGATCTTTTCGTAAATATTAGTTATCCAATTTATCAGCAGTCCTTGTCCGTACCAAAAATGTTATGGGCCCTTTTTTTTAATTTAAATTTTTTTAAATAAATTTAATTTAAAATTTAATAAACTCAAATTAAATACATCAATTTCAATTCAGATTGAATAGGATCAAATCGAATCAAAACCAACCGACATTGCCAATCCTATGATGTCACACTGCTAATTACAGGACATCCAATGTGCTCATCGTTAGACCATTAATGTCCACTACAGCGATCAATCGTGAGTAATAGCCAGAAAACTCCACACTTTCCATTAATTACAGAACAGAGTCGAAGTACTAAATCGGACGATGGTCTCTTCCAGATCTCAAGTAAGTGCACGTTTGTTGACGGGAAGTGATGTTCAACTTAGCTTCAATTCCTGTCTGAAATCTGAATGCTGTCGGATTATTGCAGTCTAAGTTGGCTACAGTTTAAGCATAATTTTCTAGTTAGTATAATGATGTTCTCTAATTCAATTTTCTCTTAGGCAATGATGCCTATGTTCCATCAACCATCTACTTGTGATATTCTTGTAATTAAGAAAATTATCAAACCTTGAGCAGCCTACATCTTAAAGTTGCCTGCAATTTCTTATCTCTGCAGACCTAAGTTTTTTATTTTGAGTATGAATTTAAAAGTATTATTAGACTACTTTTGATATAATATGCAATATTTTAAAAACCAAATTGAAAGTTAAACCTACAAGATAAGAAATTTAAGATTTAATAGATTCAACAACCAGATTGAAATAAAATTAAAGAGATTGTTCTCACTCATTGATGAATTTAAAATTTAAATGAAAAATAAACTATTAAATAAAAATTGTTTTATTTAAATTTATAAAAATGATTAGCTTATAAAAATGAGCAATTAATTAATAAACTGATCATTTTTAATAGTAAGAATTATTAAAATAAATTGAATTAAAAAATTAAAAATTAAAAATTGAACAAATTCGTTGACCAATACAAAATTTTCACAGTTGAAATGATCGAATCACCTTGATTTTTTAATCATTGATTTTTAATATTACAAAAAATAATTTACTCATATAATCTATTTTTATTTAGCATTAATTATTTTTTATTTCCTATTATATTATATTTGTATTTATTTTATTAATTTTTGAAATTACATTTTTACGTTATAGTTTTTGTTTGAGAATTAAAAGGGTCACATTTTGTACTTTCTATTATAAATTAATTTTTCATTTTTATAATTTTCTTGCTCTTTGAAGTTTTAACCCAATCAAATAAATGTCAAGCTTGTTCATGTAAACTTAACTTATGCTTTGTTTCTAAACAATTTTTTTCTTTTAATTCCTATGTCTCCCTATTTTGAATTAAAAGATAAAAATTAAATTAATTAGCATATGATTTACCCATTGACATTAAATTAAAGAAAGAGTTCGTACGGGCTTAAGTAACCATGACATGAAGTACAAAAATTAAGATACATTATTAAAAATAGACAGTTTGTGAGTGAAAGTATTAATTTCAAACTTCACTTACTCGTTAGGTTAAACACAATATCAATTCAATTGAAGCTTACCAAATTTGACTACTTATTTTATATTAAAAACGAAAACAAAAGATTAGAGACTGAATCATCTATATTTTAAATACAAGAGGCAACAACAATTCAGTGGAAATCTCATTAATACATAGAATTTTAGAAAATTCAATAATATACAACCTTACTTTTAACTGGTAAAAAGGTTGAGTTATTATAATTGTTGATGATCCAGGTAAGAGTCTCTCCACTTAAGAGATTATCGGGTCTTTTACAACAACAAAAAAGACTATAATTCACTTAAAATTTAGAAATAATAGAAAACAAAATTATATTTTATATAATTAATCATAATTTATAATCAATTATAAATTATTACGTGCATTCAACGAATTACTTACTTAAAAAATAATTATTACGGATTGATTATAAAAAAGAGTAATAATAATGAGAATGATCGAAGTATGTTCTTCAAACAAAGTAATATATATGTGCCTAATCGTAGATAACGAGGAGATTAATTTACCCCATTATTCATTTCTTGTTTCTTCACTAATTCCCAGCTTAGTATATGCCGAAGAGGCAGAAATCTGGCTATTTTGGTCGTATCGTGTCTTTAAAAGCTCAAAACACGTATAAGAGACAAATGCATCAGCTTAATGAGCTTACATTTTGGTCACAATATTATGATCAATCACTGTCTCGTTTCAGGGTTTGACGAGGAGGACCAGATTCCCATATACAGGACCACATTTCCAGAATGCAGCTTTAATTGATTCTGGCTTTCAATGATTTTCCCGAATCAAGCAAAACCATCCTCGACCAACTCTATATGTCTTGCTGTTTAGTTTTTGCACACCAGAAGAAGCAAAACTAGTAACAATAGCAATAGTAGTACAAGCGTTTGTCATGCCACTTGAAACATCAAGCAACCATTCATAACCTGAAACATTGCACACCACCTTGCACAGAATTGGTAAACCAGCCAAAACATGCGCGTTTACCTATACTTTACCTTATATAAGCAATCAGATTTGCCCTTGTAAACTGTGTTCCCTTTTCTTCTTTTTCTGCAGTTGTTGGGTCGAGCATGACTTAAGGTTACCTCAGTCATGATATGATTTAAGAGGGAAAAAAAATTATAGAAGTTGAGGATAAAAAGTTGAAAGGAGATTCTAGGGATCATAATGGGATTCATTCTATAGAAACGCATCAAAAGTCGAATCTTCAAGGTGTGGGTTGTAGTTCAGCAGAAGAGTTGGAAAACAAAAAGCTGCGAAAGTCCAGGAAAATTTTTTAGATTTTATTTTAGATTTTATTAAATTTTGCTGCTATAAGAGCCCACATGTTTCCCCCCAGATCAAGTCATAGTGGAAATGTATTTAAAAAAGACCAAGCTTTGTATCCATTCACTTCCTCAAAGCATGCACGGGACTTGCAGACATTTGGAGTTGAGTTTTCCATGAGACTTCAGACCTTGAAGATTGCTGATGCATTTTCTTTCCCAAGAACATACATTTGAACATGTGAAATATACTGAAAATCTAAACTTAGGTGTTTGTATATCATGTAACCTTCCCAAGGAGACCCATCAAGGACCTAACTTCTGGATTCTGAGTGTTGCCTTCTCTAGCTATATCTCAATCTAGAAATCAGTAAGATGTTAGGTACTAACTGAAGATAATTGCAGAAAAAGAAAGAAAGAAGTTGGTGAGAGTGCAAAAGCAAATGTTATGTGAAAAAGGCTAAAAGAGACTTGGAACAGAAACAGGTCGGTGTAGGAAGGAGGTCCCATGATAAAGCTTTGCTTCGATTGAGCATTAAAGTTAGAAAGAGTTATAAGAACCTTCAGGGGACAAAACTAGTTACAGAAAAGAGAAGTAGGCAAAGGTACCATAATGTGAGGAAAAAAAAAAACCTTAATGAATCCACATTCTGTGGAGGAAGAACTTGCACTCTTTCTCTAGTACACATGTACATGTGAAATGCAGCTTTTTCACTATAGTTCATATCCTGAAAACTTGGTTCAATATGATTCATCAGACTCCAAGATCAATCACCAAAAACCCATTTCTCAGTTTCCATTTTAGTACAGATTTTGTCACTGTTAGATTGCAGAACATAAAGTAAAGACAAAGGAGTGAAACTCACAAGCATGAACAGGTTTCAGAATGCACTGAAATGAAGAAGGTAATTAAGAAAAGGCAGTGAGGTCAATGATACTCCCACTAAATTTTAATTATGCAAACCCCCTTAACAGGATAAATACCCACATGATCTTCCTGATCCTTCTAGCTATACCTCCAACCTTCTTGCTCTCTCCCTAAAAACCCAGAAAAAAAGGAGTCAAAATAAAGATAAGAATCAAAACGAAGAACCCTAAACCCTCCTAAACTCTCTGACCTACTGAGCAGAATTTTTATCCAGTAAACATACTTCTCACACTACTCTTTCCCTGAAAAACCCATCTTTTGCTATATAAACCCCGAAAGATTAGATCTTTTTTATTTGCCACTAGCTTGTTTCTCTTCTAGGGTTTCTTACCAAGAGTGTGCTTGTTGTTATGCATCCAAACCTTAAGCACATGCCTCTTAACACCAGTCTCATTAGAAAACTCTTGTACAACAGCTTCATCGTGTTTCTGTATCCTCCATCCTAACCTCTCTGCAAGACCCAACATTTTCTCCTTCTGTTCTGGTGTAAACTTTGTTCTAAACCTCTTCCTCGAAGAACCTCCACTCCCAACACCGCCATACCCACCACCACTAGGGTTATTGGAAACATCCTCTTGATCCTCCCTACTATACCCTCCCGATGTTGAAGGCAATGCCAACAGTCTCTGCTGCTGCGGTGCCACGTGAAGGTACGCCGCTGGACTCCTGTAATAAGGCACGAATTGTGGTAACTGAGGGGGCTGGTGGTGGTGGTGGTGGTTTGAACGAGAGTGGCCGTGAAAGAAGGGGTCGCCACCTCCGATTGTTGCTGCCGACGAGTCGGCAACTTCTTGGCGGTGGAAGTTACGGTGACAGTTGCAAGCTGCGCATTTGAGTGCGTCAAGAGTGCCTTCAGCTCCGGCCGGCATGAACTCACCACAACCGTCCACTGCGTGGCCGCCGATCCCAACCGCGTGGTTTTTCAAGCACTCCCTGTACCTCATCTTCCCAACACCACCACTTCTGGTTGCTCCCATGCCGGAGTTTTCTCCTCCGGGGCTCGTCGTCATCTTGACCCGACCCGAATTGCCATCATAACTCGGTGCAGACAACCCCATCTCGTCTTCTTGCTCCTCCTCTTCATGCTCCACTTGATCTTCAAACTCCATGAACAGAAACCCCTTCAAGGTTAGCGGAAGAAGCGGTATGTTCTACATTAAAGAGAACAAAGAGGAGCAGTTAAAGAATGAGGACACGGACGTATCATTTTAAGGAGTTTGTTCTTTGGTTCGGTTCGGTCGGAGGGGTCTGATGTTGAATTGACCTTTGTCCATAATATGCCTGATTTTCACCGGCTATTACCGGTAAAACCGGTCTTTTTAACTGCTCGGTAAAAAGCTAACGTTGTTGCATTGGACAAGAACTGAACAGTAAGAGCGCCAGGTTGAGTGAGTGGTGCTTTGAGAGGATGGTACAGTCTGTATTTGCAGAGACAAAACTACACCTCTTCCATACACGCGCTTCTCCACGCGCCGTCACTACTCACCCTTGTTTTTTGGGATGTTGGATTGTACGAGTACGAGAAAGGGAGAGTTGGTTGGGTGGTGTTTTAATTAGGACACTGAATCACTTGTGTGAGTCTGAGAGAGAAATAATTGTCGGCATTTAAGAAAGCTGGATACGTGCGACGACGACGACAGGAATGACACGATATTAACGTCATTACTACTAAGGTTGATAAAAGTTACAGGCCAATGCCAATCCTTCGATTTTAATATTTTCAATACAAAATTTTAGGGCATAAGTGAGTTGGTAAGAGATTCTTCTAACTTAAGTAAGGTCACGAATTTGAATCGTCTTCATATATGCAGTCGTTTAAAACTTAGAGCCACCTTCAGCAAGAGATCTACCTGACTCGAGCGGGGATTAATCTGGGAGTGAATGGCTTAAAAGTATTTTCTTATAGTTGAGACCCTCTTAAGATATCTCGTATGTAACAAATATATATATATATTCAACACAATATTATTACTTTTTTTTAACCTTAAAACGTAAATAAATATTATTTTGACCTATTTAAAAATTTTATAAAATGTTTAATATAGTATTTTCATGTTAAGGGGGAGCGTGAGGATCACGCAGAGCAATCGCTGTAGCTTTAGGGAGAGGACAGAGATATCTAAAAGAATAAAGGGGGAGAGTGCAATTTGGAACTAGGAGACAGGGAAGGTCTCAGAAACTCTCTCTGGTCTGATCTGCATCTGCTCACTTTTTTTTTTTGTGTGTGTAAAAAGTGTGGGTGAGTGAGAGTGTGGTGATAGGTGAGCTGAGCTCTGCTTGTAATTGAGTTGAAGACAGAGAACTCTTTGGGTCTTAAGAGTCAAAACGGTGTCAGGATTGATGGAAAATGATGTTCTAAGACCTAGGGAGAGGTTTAGTAGAGTTCCTTTGGTCAAACTCGGACTGTTGATAGTTTGTAATATATGTCCATCAACTTCATTAGGTTTTTGTTTGTTTTTGGTAGGTTCAAAATTAGATTTAAGTTCTAGATTCATTTTATAATTGAAGCCTGACTTTAAAATCCCACTCAAGTGATTCAATTATTTCAAAATTTTTATTTTAATAACGTCGGAAATAACCTCTCTATCCGTTAAATGTAAGATTGCGTATTTTTAATAATAATTTAAATAAAATTAAGTTAATTTTAAGTTCAATTAATGTAATATATATTTTACCGTTTGACTTAAAAGACTTTTTCCACATTTATGATAGAACTTATTTTGACACGTATTGAAACTATATCAGAACAAATCAGGTCGTTTTAAATATTTTATAGGTCCTAGGTAAAATAAAAACGGAGTCTTTATTTTATCTTTTTTGTTCTTTATAAAAATCAAGCGTAAGCGCTCGTAAGAACAAAACAAAGATAAAATAGAAACTTTTTTTATTACACTTTATAAGAGTTAAGTTTAAATAATGAGCCTTATTTTTAAATAATGAGCCTTATTTTATTCTTCACAAGAGAGGGTCTTAAACTACAATATATGTATATGCACTAATGTATACTCGGGTCTTGTTTAGTATAAAGAGGTGATAATAAAAATACAATATTTTTTCCTTAACTTTTAGTTATTGATAATAGATAAAATAAGGAATGATAAAAACTGCAATTAACGTAAGAGATTTGTGGATATAAGCGGAATTAAATATCAATAATAAAAGATAAAAAATATTATTAAAATATTATTAAGATATTATCAAGTCTATTGATACTTATTATAATATTATCATTAAATCTAAAGCTTTTTTAACAAGTATTTTTTTCCATTCATATTTTTATTCTTATAATAAAAATTAATAATATCATAAATCATTAAGAAAAGTTTATTATTTATTTATAAAATATAAAATATTTTAATTAATTATTTGCAAAAATAAAATAATAAAATAACTAAATATGAATAAAAAACTTTCTAACTATGATTTTTAATATTTAACACCAAATATTAGTATAACTATTAACTTTGTTTAATACGAAATTAAACACTCATAAAAATTAATTTCATTCCTATTCTGAATTTCAATTTCCATTCTTATTTTTATTTTGATTCTTTGATAACAATAAAACCATTTAAGAATATATTAGATTAAAATTATACTTAAAACCATTCCTACCTTGAATATAAATTAAACAAAGATTAAATTAAACACTTATCTTTGTTTAATCGTTACTCATTTTAATTTTTATTAATAAATTATTAAAATTTATAAATTATTAAAAAATTTAATTTTAATATGACATTATTTTATAATTTTAAAAAAGAAATAACTATATGATAATTATCAATAAACATTAAAATGAGTAGCGACTAAAGACATATAAGGGTTTAATTTAAACACACACAAAGACAAGAAAAAGAAAGAACCGCAAGATCTTTTCTCCAATGCCCATGATTAGCTTGAACTAGAGTTTGTCTTTTAGTACAAACAGGAAATGCATAGACATCATTAAAGATGCAATGATAAATAATATATATATGCAACGTCTAATCACATCAAAATCAGAAAATGGGCATAATAATTGAGCCATCTCCTGTCTTTCTTCCACTTCTCTCTAACCCTTTAAAACTTTCCAGAGCGTTTTTGACACTTCACTTAGAAGTGACCCGTCTGTGTGCGTACGTGCAATCAGCCCTCTTCTCCTCCGCCTCGAAGACGGCGGGCGAGTGACGGACGGTCGGGTAGGGTTTCCTGTGAGGTGAGGAAGGGTGGCGAGAGATTATGCATGTAAGGGAAGACAACGTCATCGATCATGGATGTCTTTTTTTTAGTGGTCATATCAAATAACTTATCACATTTAATGGTAAGTTATTAAATATTTACATTAATCAAAATTCAAATGATAAATTACTTTTATTAAAAATTAAAATAAAAATATTTTTATACTCTTTTTGAAATTTTAAGTTAATTTTATAAAATTAAGTAGAATGTGATAATAATCTTACAAGGCTGCATACTAAGTAAGTTAATATTATAAAATTAAGTAAAATGTGATAATAATCTTACAAGATTACGAGTAAGACTGCATATCGTCAGATCTTTTCAGATTTCGTTTTATTGCGAAACTTCAGATTGAAAAAAACAGTGATGATAATGATAATAATCTTGAGTTAAATAATAATAATTTTAATTAGAGTCAAGAATTCAATTCGAAAACTCGTGCCTGAAACCAGTAACTCTGGAGAATCATTAAGAGTGCCATTCCAGTTTCTTGCACAACTTATGCCTACAATTGCCAATAACAGGAAGAGTCTCAGAGAGAGAGAGAGAGAGAGAGAGAGGTGTAAAGAGAGAGAATTGCGGGGAAAAGGGGAAGGAGATGGTGACGAGACGAGAAAAGAGTGGGACTCTCAGGGACGATCTTCAATCTCATGTCAGCTTTTTTCCTTTCCTTGCTCTTGTCTATTTCAGTTAGCTTTGTTTCTTCTGTGGATGCAAAACTATATAATAATTACAACAACACCAACAAATGCCCATTTCGTTGATTTTTCTTTTGCTTTTTTTTTCGCAAGGTATCTTAAGAAAGTCTCACTTATGAAAAGATATATTTAAGTCATCCATTTTTAGATTAATCCCCGTTCGAATCGGATAGATCTCTTGCGGAAGGTAAAGCTCTGACTCTAAGTTTTAAACAGCTGCATATATAAGGACGGTTCGAACCCGTGACCTCCCTTAAGCTAGAAAAGTTCCTTACTAACTCACCTGTGCTTTGGAGTTTTTCCTTTCCATGATTTTTTGTGTTTCTTTCTTGGATTTGATGTCTCGTGACATGAGATGAGAATCAAAAACAAAACTGTTGGCTCGATTTTCTGTTCTTGTTCTTCCAAGTTAATGGCAAAAGACAATGACAAAGTCCACGAAAGGTTGTCTAAATAGTAAAATATGTCTTTGTAAGAGTCTATGATTTTCAGTAATAAAATATATTTTTAAAGAGAATTATTAGTTAACAATAGATACATCATAGTATTATAAATATTTTTAGATCATTAATATATAATATTATTTAAACAATAATTAGTTAAAAATGAGAATGTGCATAAACTTTCATTTGAAATTGAATTTATTTATTAATATAATGTATTTTGTGAATTTATATATCTATCAATTTATTTAATATACGCCAAAAAATAAGAGATAATTGTATTTTTTATCATTAAAAAAGAGAAAATAATTAATGAAATTCTCTTTTATCTTTAAAGAAATAATTGGGCTCGAACAGAGTTATGATGACAGTCACTTTGATGTAATAAAAAGAGATGCTTTTTTGTAAGAACAGTTGGGATTGTACGAACGCCACTTCCTCTGGTTTGGTTGACATTTAGTATGATGAAGAATAAAGGGTCATCGCTTTCTTTCCTAGACTCTCTTGTTCATCATGTTTTCTTTTTTTTTCCCCCCTTTTTTCATTATTTTTAAAATCAGATAAAAAATTATTTAACAATTCAATCAGTTCGTTCGATTAAATCATAAAATTTTTTGAACCATTCAAATTTTTTGTTTTGTTTTAATTTTCTGATTTGATTTACTTTAACAGCTATTGTTGTTAAAAATTAATCAATTTATTAATTAATTAATCATTTTTTTAAAATAATATTTGTTAATAAATAAATAAATAAATATTTATTTATTTAACAATCTATTTTTTGAACAAAACTTCAAATTATTCGATGAGTAAGGAGAATCTTTTTCAATGATATGTAAAAAATTTTAATTTTATTCGATCTTTGGTCGATTTTATGACAGCCTAATACCGGTTGAACCTTTTAAATCTAAAATATCTTATCTTACTTATTAAACTTTTAGTTTAAAAATACCCAACTGAAATCCTTGAAAGATATTACTAATGCATTAAAAAATTATAAATACAATTTTTATTATATTATCACCCCAACTTAAGTTTGTGTGATGTTCTATTAATTTTGTTGAACTAAAATATAATAATTATAGAAAATTCCTTATATAACTATGTAACCTTATTTATATCATCAATTAATAATTCTCTATAACTATAAATATGTATTCTTGAATATAATAATTTTAAAATATTACTATATTTTAATCAACATCAGCTTCTCAGTAAATGTCTCGTTGAGACATGAGATCTGAGCAGGTTCAGAAATACACGACTTTATCTCTAACTAATAGAGAGAATATTTAGACATATTACTATACTTTAATAAAACAACTACAACGACAATAAGAATACTCAATAGGAATCCCACTGATACATAAGATATGAAGAA
>JANSVB020000443.1:1665687-1682268 GCA_025504935.2 Erythroxylum haughtii | reverse complement strand
ATTCTTGGAACACATTAATCAATATATATCATATTATAAATTCTGAATTTTTTCTTAATTCTAAATTTTATAATATAAATATCTGTCGTGCTCGTGTCCACCAAATTTTAGAAGTTGGTGTGTCCCCGTATCCGTGTCCGTGTCGTATCGCGTGTCCGTGTCTTGTGTTTCTTAGCTACCAATAAAGAGATTTCAGACCAATAAAGTTTCCATAGACCCATCTGTAGTGACTTTTCATACCAATAAAGTTTCCTCTAGACCCTAGACCCAAGTCGTTTATCCCATTTCTTAACATTCTACAAACAACTCCTTGCGTTTCAAAAAGTATGACATGATCCCCTTCAATTCACATATATTAAAAGCGAAAACTTTGTAGACCAACTGAATGGATTATAAAACAAATTTAACAACTGAAGCAGGCTATCAAAAAATAAACACGGTACAGTATGAAGTGGACAACTGTGCGAATATCAGGTATAGGTTTCGAACAGATATTCTGCTCATTCAACCCTGCCTTTTGTTTCTTTCCAGAGAAAAAAAGGAAGTCCTTTTTCTTTCTGGTTCTTTGTCCTAAAATTTATTCCTAATTTTGAGATCATGCACAGCCTAAACCGCGTCCAGAAATTGCCACCTTGAAAATCTAGACACAAAACACCTCGCTGTTCTCCCCTCCCCTCTAAATACAAAATGTAAAGACAATTTCAAAAGAGTAATACTAAGCAAGATGGTTCTAATAATCACTATAAAACCGCTACAAATCGAAAAACATTATAGGTAAGTACACACCAAGTACAGGATATCAAAGTGCAAAGAAAACATGGGTGATCAAACTCTTAAATAAAGGTAATCTATATCTATAATATGTCAAGTGAATCACCTATCAGTCATCCACATAGCAATAGTGACATAAACTTCAACCTCATACAGCAATAGAAACATTGAATCTCCAAATTAAGGTTGTCCTATCATACGATATCGGCATCTAAGATAACATACCTTATAATAGCTCCACTCAGTTTGTCCACCAGATTTATACGACAGGGGATTATCACTACAGAATGCGAGCTTTGCTGTTGATACATATAAGACCCCCATAACTGGACCAGCAGATGTAGACAAGTAACACGCATATGAATTTTGGAGTAATTCTTCAGAGACTGTCTCAAATGTCTGTCTAAAAATCTTCTCATAACCACCTTCAGCTAGGACTTTTGTTCCTTGCGCAATTCTTCCCAGAGCAGCTTCAGTGAAGCTAGGTGATGTTTTCACTATTTATAGGTAAAGTGAGACAATTTAGTCAGCTTCACAGCACATCATAGAGTGCAGTCAATTGAAAACTACTCTATCATGAGTTTGTAATGGAAGTGATAAAAATCGTGTCAAACAGAAGATGCATGATTTACTAACGGTGAGAAGATCTCAGTTAATTCTGTATTACAAGAGAATACAGAACAGCTATATATTATAAAGGTAGTAAATCAGTGTATGGTAGTAAATTAGTGAGAAATCAACATCCAAGTCCATTCGTATATCTTTTCTACTTCTGTTGAGAACTTTCAATAGATTCTAGAAAATTGGACGCAAATGTCCAATATTCATCTAGTGAAGTCCCAAATAGAACATTTCTTGGCAAGCAAACTTTAGTAGGAATGAAAAAAAAATCATATTCTATGATTTTCCTACTTTTATCCATTTTTTCTGCTTTCACACACATTCCAATCATTAAACGTTCCAGCATTAGCTGAAAACACAGCCCTCTGTCAACGCATCTAAACGTTAACTTCTGTCAACACTTCAAATTCAAACTGAACGAATTTCACAAACACACTAACTAACAACCTCTAAGTTTGAAAAAGAACTAATAACACAATAAGATCAAAATTATATCAACAGTCAAATCAAACAAATATCCAGAACATACAAAAACAAGAGAGAGCTGTATCTCTATGATTAACACTCACAGTGCTGCCACGTGTTCCCAGCGAGATCTTCAGCTTTCCTGCTAGCTTCACCAACCATCTTTCCCCATCTTCCTAACACGTCCTTTACAGTCCCCATCGTCTCTGCTCAAACAATAACACACATTTTTCAATTAAAAAACAGTAAAAGAACAAAAAATCGCTCCAGAATTTACAAAATCATATAAATGTAGATTGACCTTTAAATGATAAGGAAGAAGACGACGAATTCGGGGAAGGAGAAACATGGGGATTAGATCCGCCGAAGTAAACATTTCTGCTGTTATCGTAACCGTCGCTGTTACTCCGAGACTCCGTAACTAAATCGGGGCTCCAGTGAACTGATTTCCTCGCGGATCCATCACGGCTTAACCCTTGCGGCTGTTCACTCAGCAGCTGGGAATCCGATCCGGAAACGGAGCTGCCTTTGTTCGCGTCTCCCTTCGGAGCATCGTCGGTTTTCGGATCAGGAATCTGCTCGTGTGACGGATCCTGGGAGGCGGATTCCAGCTTCCTCTCCACCTCCGACTTCGGGAGGGGCTCCATATTCAAGAAGAATCGCCCTGGCGTGGCACGTGAAGGGGAGAGCGTGATCGGTGATTTATTCGGGTTTTGAGGCTTTCTCCTTTATTCTGGCTTTAGTTGTTTCTGCTTCTGTATATTTGAATTTGCTTTCTTGACCGTGAACGTGAAGGCTTTGCTTGGGAAATGGGAAACTATGCGGTAAGTCGTTTTGTTTTGTCGGAGTGTTTTAGCGCGCACATGGTGACGTTGAATGACAACGGCGGCAATTTAGAGAACGACCTATTGAGCCCATTTATTTTGAATTTATTAAATTTAAATCGGTTAAATTTTAAATGTATAATAATATTATTTTAATTTTATTTCAATCGAATTTTAAATAATTTGACTTTGATTAATTATGATAATTTATTTACTTAACTTTTGTTTAAATTAATTTAAGAATCACTTTAAAAAATATTTATCACATGAAATTTAAAATTATAAATAATTTATTGTGAAATTAATAATAAAAACCACGTGACATTAAAAAAAAGATTTTAATCTTTCATCAAACATACAATTAGGGTAAGATATTACCCTTTTTAAATACACTAAAACAGTTTATTCACATAATTAAATTGTAGCAATGCACTTAATAAGTAATTAATTTTGATCATTGATCAAAGAGAGGGCTTCAACTCAGTTACAGGAAGTTTATTAGAAGTAACGCAGTTGTGTTCTTTGGTCTTTTCAATGAAACTCAGTATAGTCTCTTCGCTTTTGACATCTGTTAAGAGAATGAAATAGAGACATTAGTCAATTTCAAATCATGCTTAGGTTTAGGGACGACAATACTCAGGGCAGCTCAGGTTAATTTTTTTTAATTTTTTAAAAAATGATTTTATTTTAATTTTGAGTTTTTAAAATTGTAAATTAAAATGATATTATTTTAAAAAATAACTCAAAATGACCTCCCGTTAAAGAAAAAGTTCGAGTTCAGTTTTAGGTAATCTTTTCAAATTTGAATTTGACCCGAAATTTAGCTAATTTAAATCTAATCTATTAATTCAGTTCAAACTTAAGATTGATCCTTAAACTTAAGGCTGGTATGAAATTTAGGCAACTCTAACCTAATCAATTAACTATAGGCCAGATTTGTAAATCGATCAGATTATAATATGTTTGTAACTAAATAGGACTGAAAGAATAATGAGCAGATAGATAAATTTTACGTGAAAAAATCCTAAATCAGGGTAAAAATTACGAGCAATGATAAAATAATTTTACTACTAAAAAATTTGAGAATTACAAGGAGAAAAATAAGACCTACATAAAATACATAGAATATTTTCGTCTCTCTCTTTTTTCTCTCACCTCATGTCTCTCTTGTTCTTCTACACATGCTCTCTCTTTAGGCAGGAGAATAAAGATATGGTTGACCAATTTGGCCAAACATTCTTTGTTGTCTTATTCGGTGCCTAACATGCCAACTAAGTTTGACAATTCTTTCACTTAAAGATTTGATTGAGAATTAATCATATATTCACACAATTCTTTCTATCTTGTTGCTTACGTCTCTGTCAGATCATTTGAGGATCGGCACCACATAAACTTGTCAGCATTAATTGTTTTTGCCATAAAATCTGCCAGGTTATTCATTGTATGAATTTTCTGCATGTCCACTGTTCCTTCTTCCACTTTCTTACGAACGAAGTGATAATAAACTCGAATGTGCTTTGTCTTTGAATGAAATGCTAGATTCTTTGTAAGATACAAAGCACTCTGACTGTCACAATACAAAATAATATTCTCTTGTTTATTTCAGATTTTTCCAACATCTTCAACCACATTGCTTCTTTACTGGCTTGTGTAGTTGCTATATATTTTGCTTCTATATTGACGTAACCACCACTAACTGTAGTTTTGAAACCCAGCTTATAGCTCTTCTAGTTAGTGTAAATACATATCCTATAGTGGATTTACTTTTATCAAGATCACTTGCATAATCAACATCAACATATTCTATAATAGTAAAATCTAATCCTCCATAACATAATGCAACATCTAAGTTTCTCCTTGATATATCTGAGAATTCTCTTAACAGGAAGAGGGGTATAAATTGACTTACAATCTTGCATGTTGAATCATAGCAATATCTTCTTCAAATAATTCTTCTGAGAAAGCTAGATCTTCCTATTATTTCTGTCTCGATGAATTTGCATCTATAGAATCTTGTTTGTTGGTCCCAATTCTTTTATTTCAAATTTTCTTGCCAATTATGCCTTCAATTCTTTGATACAATCATTATTGGAGCCTGTTACTAACATGTCGTCTACATATAACAGCAAGACTATAAAATCATCTTTCTCAAACTTCCTGAAATATGCGTAAGGGTCTGCATTTAGTTTGTTGTATCCAAGGCTCATGATGAATGAATCAAATCTCTCATACCAACATCTCGGCGCCTGTTTTAAACCATACAAAGATTTGTTCAACCTGCAAATCAAGTTCCCTTTTCCTTTTTTTTTCAAAACCTTATGGCTGGAGCATATAAATTTATTCTTTAAGATCTCCATGAAGAAATGTAGTTTTCACATCTAACTGTTCAAGATGCAAGTCAAATGTAGCACACATTGCCAGGACCACTTGAATTGTGGTGAGTCGAACCACTAGAGAAAATATTTCATTGAAGTCAATTCCTTCCTTCTGAGCATATCCTTTTACCACCAAAATAGCATGATATCGCTCTACTTGATCATCCTTACTCCGCTTGATCTTGTAAAACCCATTTATTGCAATAGACTTTCTTTCTTGTGTGCATTGCTGTCATCTACTGAGATGCATTTGAACTATTCATTGCTTCTTAAAAAGTTGATGGCTCTCCATTCTTAGTTAAAAGACAGTATGCAATATTGCTTTCCATAATATAATCTGAGTGTCAACTTAGTGCTCTTCTTGTGTGAGTTGATCTCTCAGTATCTAAAACATCAGATTCAACTGGTTCTTGCTCCTCGTGCTCTGGTGTAGCTTTAGAAGAATTATTTTGATCAAAATTTCTTTCCACCTGTACTATTGTAGTCTCTTAATTATCTTTTGAAGTGCTAACATCTTCTGTTTGCTCTTGATCATTATCTTTCAAAAAAATAACATCTCTGCTGATAATAATCTTGTAGGCAGTGAGATTCCATAGACGATACCCTTTTACTTCTTCAGCATGTCCCAAGAAAATACATCTTTTGAATGTTAGATCTAACTTTATAGTTTCTTGAGCATTGAACATCACAAAGGCATGACTTCCAAATATATGAAGGTTGGAATAATTCACTAGTTTATCAGTTCACATCTTCATCGATGTCTTCAACTCAATTGCAGTTGATAGAGCTCTATTCACCACATAACAGGCAGTATTGACTGCTTCTGCTCAGAATCTCTTATCTAATATTGCAATTCTTAACATTGCTCTTGTTCTTTCCAACAAAGTTCTATCCATCCACTCTGCTACTCCATTTTATTGAGGAGCATATGCCGTCGTGAACTGCCTTTTGATGTCTTCTTGCTTGCAGAATTCATTAAATTTTTTATCAGTATATTCACCTTCATTATTTGTGCGTAAACACTTGATCTTCTTACCAAATATAAGTTCCATCCGCGCTTTGTAAAATTTGAAAATTGGAAACACATCTGTTTTCCTCTTGATAGGAAACACCCAACATCTCCTCGAATAATTATCAATAAATGATACAAAGAAATTTGCTCCTCCTAAGGATGTAACTAGTGCTTGCCATCTATCAGAGTGAATCAATTCGAGATTTTCTTTATTTCTGAACTTTGATATGTTGAACTTCAATCGATGTTGCATACTCACAATGCAATGCTCACAGAAGGATAGTGGTACCTTTGTGAGACCTGAAAGTATATTATTCTTTGTAAATATCTTCATTCCTTATTCTAACATATGTCTAACCTTTTTAGGCCACGTTATTGCAAATTTGTTATCTGGACTAGTCACCGCAACAGATGTCTCTCCTTCTTGCAAAGTTGATCCATTCAGTATGTACAGATTTGCAACAATCTTCTCAACATTCATAAATACCAACACTCCTTTAATCACTTTCATGATATTGTTTTGAATCTCAAACCTGAAATCGAGATTATCTAGTTGTCCTACAGGCAACAAATTCTTCTTCAGGCCCTCTACATGTCGCACTTTTTCAATAGTCTGAGTTGTCTCGTCATACATCTTTAACTTAATGGTGCTGATACCAACGATCTTCAACGCTTGATCATTACAGTTGTACACAAATTACCTAGAGACAGATTCATATTGATGGAACTATTCTCTTCCGTCATATGAAAAGTAATTGTTAAATCAAGAAACCATACATTAACAAATCTTCTCTTACCTCTAATAATCGTTGTCGCTTTACAGACCATTGCACTTTCATCATTTGAAGTATTTGTCGCATTTTCTTAAGGAATAGAATATTTCTTATTCAAATTCCAACAATCCTTCTTTAGGTACCCTTTATTGCCACAATTGTAGTACTTGAAATTCTGCTTCCTCTTAGATTTTGATCTGCCAGAATTATGATTCCTACTTAGGCTACGTTTCATTGATCTTCCTCTCGTCACCGCCAAGGCCTCCACTTGTTGCCAATTTTCTAGCTTGTCTTCTTTACTTTTGCGTCAACTCTCTTCTTCTAAAATAACAGCTACAATATTGTCAAAGACTAGAATATTTGTGTTGTTTGTTAAATTAATAACGTGTTGATCATACGAATCTGGTAAACTTTGGAGTAGAAGTCTCACACGTTCACTTGTCTTTATTGTGTGTCCCAACGATGTAAGTTGAAAAATTAGAGTATTTAAAGTATTTAAGTGCTTCATCACCGAAGTGGATTTCGTCATACGTAAAGTGTATAATTTTTCCTTCAGAAAAATTTTGTTGTGGAGTGATTTGTCATCGTACAATTTTGTGAGGTGATCTCATATTCCCTTTGCAGTTTTCTTTTCCTCTATGCTAGATAATGCTCTATCAGTTAAAGTTAGGTGAAGATTAGCTACATCATTTCCATCCATCTCATTCAACTTTTTATCTGTGATTCCAGCCGACCGTTCAATAATTGTCGCCAAACAATTATCTCTCTCAAGATAACCTTCATCTTCAACTTCCACAATGAGAAATTACTCTTATTAAACTTTTCAATCTCAAATTTTGCTACTGTTGCTTCTATCACGAAAAGAATTTAGCTTCCACTATTTTATGTGAATAGTATCGTATGCATGAATAGTACCTGTACGTATGAATAGTTCATACGTGAATAGTATTGTATACTTGAATTACGGTAATTGCACAGTTTAATGCAAAACAAATGCATGAACAGTTGTCATTTTTTGTGGTTACTGTTCACCAACTTTTAATGTGCTCACCCAAATTCCGAACGGATTAAGTCAAAAAATTCATCATAATTTTCTCTCCTCACTTTGATACCACTTGTTGTAAAAATCGACCGGATTAGAGTAGGTTTACAACTAAATAGGACTAAAGAAATAATAAACATATACATATTTTATGTTTAAAAAATCCCAAATTGGGGGAAAAACTACGGACAAGGATAGAAGAATTTTACTACTAAAATTTTGAGAATTACAAGAAAAAACTAGACCTACAAAAAAATACATAGAATATTTTTGTTTCTCCTTTTTCTCTCATCTCACGTCTCTCATGTTGTTCTACCCATGCTCTCTCTTTGTTCATCTTTTGCCTATTTATAGGCAAGAGAATGAAGATATGATTGGTCAAATTGGTCAACTATTCTTTATTGTCTTTTTATTTAGTGCCTAACATGCCTGCCTAATAAGACAACAAAGAATAGTTGATCAATTTGGTCAATCATATCTTTGTTCTCTTGCCTAACATGCCTAATAAAATAATAAAGAACAGTTGTCCAATATCTTCATTCTCCTGCCTATCATGCCAACCAAGTTTGCTAAGATCGAGTTGGGATTGAGTAGGGTTAGAATTTTTTTTTAAAGAGAATAAGTCGGGTTATAATTACTAAGCCTATTTCGGTGATCAAAACCAAAACATATAATTGATTGTAAGTACTACTAACCAAGTCTTGGGATTAGTTTTTTTTTATAGAATGAGTCGGGTTAGAATTGGTAAGCCTACTTTGGTGAAAGACCAAAACCAAAACATATAATTGATTGTAAGTAGTACTAACCAGTATTGGAACGACGTGTCCCTGTGGATGATAAACCACAACAGGATCCACAAATGATCCCACCAAATGTTCTCCTGCTTCCTTCAAAAAGTCCCTCTCTCCTGAGATATGTAAAAGCATGCAAAGTTCAGAAAAATTGAGCTTTGAATTCTTCTGTAAATTCTATAATTTCCTCTTCACAGGTCCGAACATGGTTTATCAGGAAAATGTTACAGATGTAAGTCTGGTTGATTCAACACTAACTGCATAAACTCTGTTGTTACCTATGAAGTGGAGAGAGGGGCACTCAATAGGACTAGAGAAGGCTTTAGCACCCAACTTTGGCTGCCCAAGCTTGTATCCTGCAAACTTAGCCCCAGATATGAGTATCAGGAACTTCACTTTCGGTACTCTTGTGAAGGCCAAGCCCTGCGATTTTCACAAAAACTAGAATTAATCAAAACCTAAGTTGTGGTTTTCACCTCCAGACCTTGTTTCTTGCCATATCAGGCACCATTAATAAGATTCCCAGAATTTTCTGTACCTGAGCTTGCAATCCTGGAAGAGCAGCTGATATGAATGCTCCCTGGAAATCCAATTATGAACAGGAAAACAAAGACAGAAAACGAATCAAGTAAAAACCCAGAATTTTGTATAAATCAAACATATAATTCACCTGGGAAAAACCGAGTCGTCCATCAAAAGGACCACGATTCAACATGTAATCTTCTATATACATCAAACATTCTTCAAAGTTTCGATACTCTTTGAAGTCCTGCCATAAACAAAACAGCCCATTCCCTTACTTGCTAAAAGAATCAAAGACAGGAAAGATAATATCCAGATTACTGACCTCACTGCTCTGGTACCATTCTCGGTATGGAGGATCAAAGAGGCCTTCAACATCTGATTTGCCTCCGGCAGGGAAAGGGCCATCGAGGAAGTCAAGTTCCAGCTTTTCAAGAACAGCTTGAGGCCATCTTCCTATCAAAGTCCTGAGGATTACGGCACTTGTCCTGAATCCATGGAGACAAAGAATTTTGGGTTTCTTGGAATTCTCGACCTGCGTTTCCATCAACACTTTGACTTGTCCTTCTCTACGTCTCTGACCCAGTAATCTAGTAGATGATGTTCTGAAGAGTTGACTCGTACGGATAATCGGCCGAGAGGCGAGTCGCGGCAGTTTCAGCAATGATGCCACCAGCGTCATGTGGACGGGGCCTGACTTATTTAGTAAAGATTATTATGTATTAAATTGTTTTCACTTTTGTTTTTAATTTTCTGTTTTTATTTTGAAATGTAATAAAAATATGTTTTTATTTTTATTTTAGTTTCTTTTCATTTTCATAATTTGTAAAAACTAATAAAAGGACATTTTTATATTTTTAATTGATAGTAAATTAAATTATAAAATATAAATTATAAATTATTAATAAGAATTACGAACAATTTAATTTATTATATATTCAACTTTAATAATCATATAAATAGAATTTAAATTTATAACATCTTCAAAATAAAATTTAATTTATAAATAAATTAAGTTAACATATTTATTTTAATAAAATATAGCAAATTTTTACTAATCGTTTAACTAATTAATTAAAAATATTTTATATTTAAATTTATATAACATGTAATTACTAATATTAATTATCATCTAATTATATTAATATTAACAATCAAATACATTTTTATTTAAAAGATGAAATAAAAATCTAAAAATTAAATTAAAAGCTAAAAATGAAACCAAACAATAATATAGTAGATCATGTTTTTATAAAAATGGAGATATATTAGGTTTATTTCAATTCATCATTTAATATATTAGGTTGATGTCAATTCATCATTTAATTTTTAAATCGCGGATTTAGAATAAAATTTATTTAAAAAATAAAAAAAAAATATACAGACTACCACTAGTTATCCCTGACGTCTACTGGTAACAAAATGAGCCTATTTTTAGTATGTAATGCAATTAGCTTTTCCTACATGAATTGCATAATTCAAACGCAAGTTAAACATTAGAAATTGAAGTAAACAAATCAGACTTGCGTTGCAATTTCAAAGACGAAACTGAGTTCTCTTTGAAATCTGACTGGCATGTTTAGAAATGAACAGCGGATAAATGTTTCAGTGCACAAGTAGTTTAAGTTGCAATCTAGAGCAAGAACAACAATACTTGAAGTTTGGAAAGATTCCCCAACCCTATTCTTAATTAACTAATAAAGAAATTGTTTTCTGAGTTCAAATTGCGAAAGACAGCATCAGAGTCTGGACTTTGTGGCTATTCATCTTCCCTGCTGTGAAATTCTCTGGACTTTGTCAATGAAAGAAGACATGATCTCCAAGTTCCTGCCTTCTGAAACTTGATTATCAATTGATCAGTACCGTAGCTCATGATCCATAGTTTGCAATAAAGAAAAAGGATTTGGTGAGTGATTTGAAACTAACCAAGTCTTGGTACAGTATGCCCCTTGGAGTGATGAATGACCATAGGATCAACAAATGATTCTATCAACAGCTTTCCTTCTTCCTTCATAAAATCCTTCTCCCCTGCGTCATGTGTAAAAAGCTTGCTTAGAGAACGTAGATACCATCATTTGCAAGTACTATTGGCAACAAGTTAAAAAACAAGGCAAAGTCCAGTTCGGGCTGCGGTCTTCTACTGGGACTCTATCGTAGGCCTAAACCAACACGTTACCATCCCTGACTTCAAACCTTTATCTCAGTCTACGTGTGGCTCAGATTTCAACAAATTTGACGAAGAAACATTAGCTAAGGAAAACCTGTGAAGTGTAGAGAGGGCAACTCAATGGGAGTTGAAAACGCAGTAGCAGCCATTTCTGGTGTTCCAAACTTGGAAGCTCCAAACTTGGCCCCTGATATGATTATCACGAATTTAATCGCCGGAATCCTGGTAAGCCCCACACCATCTCTCTGAATTCCAGGCAGAGAAGCTGTTAAAACCGCACCCTATGCAAAGAAATCAAAGCAGAATCAGACACAAAAGTAAGAACATTTGATTCTGAAACACAAAACCTCCAGAGATGTAACACACAAACCCACCTGGGAAAAACCAAGAACTCCATCGAAAGGTCCATGCTTTATCATGTAATCTTCTATGTATTCTAGACATGCTTCAAAGTTTCTGTAAGCACTGAAATCCTCATTGGATTGGAACCATTCATAGTATGGAGGATCATATATACCTTCAACGTCAGATTTTCCTTCAGCAGGAAATGGACCATCCAAGAAAACAAGATCCAATCTTTGAAGTACGCTTTCTGGAAATCTTCCGATCAACTTCTGGATGATTGAACCGCTGGTTCTGAATCCATGGAGGCATAAAACTCTGGGTTTCTTCTGCTCTTCATTTCCCATTATCTCTTCGTCTGAAGATTCAGAGGATCTTGTTAGAATCACAAGGGCACATGTAAATTTCAGTCTTTGCGATCCTTTAGTTGGACTACCATTAATGTTTCACTTATCTGATTATCTCTATGTTTGTCCTATAACTCCAAAAGGCAACCATTTCCTAAAATCTCATATTTTCTGTTTTTTAACTTTAATTTGAGACAGTAAAATCTCCTAATGCGAAATTTAACTTTTCTAAAGCGAAGAAATTTGCAATTTACAATTTTTAAATTTGAATTAGGTAAATTTTTGAGTGCATATTTTAAGAAACATGTAACGCCATTTGATATTTCTATTTGATTAGTTTCAAATCTTAATTGAGAAGGGATTTGATAATGATTATTTTCTGCTTAATTTGATTATGGTATGTCTTTTTTTTTTGAAGTATGATATGTCATTTTTGGTTTGAATAAAATAAATGACAATTTTTAGAAACTAAAATCTTCCAGGCTATCTTGGATAAGATTAGCAACTGATTGAATGGATAAATAAATCTATCTAGTGAAAACTTCTTGAATATTACATGAAAATATAGCTGAATGGGTCTTCAACCAAAACACTTCTTGGTCTTGTGTTGTTGACGTTTTTTGGGTTACGATTGTATTTTTGTTTTCGTCCTTGCGTGCATCAATTGGCAATTTTAATCTATACTTTAACATCCTTCAAGTTACATTGGCTGGTTAAGTCTTTGGACGTGGGTCTTCCTTGTGTAGTTGGAGTTGATGCTTTACTTACTTTCATGTATGTCTTGTATGTTAGACATTTTTATAATTTCTCATAAAGCTGGATAATATTTAATTGCATTTTTTAGTTTTTAAATAACTTATCGATTAAGTTACGTAATTTGATTCAGATAAAAATAATAAAATGACTCAATCAATAATATAAATTAATGGGTCAAAGTTCAAGTAAAAAATAAATCTCAATCAGTGTGGATCGGACCCATATCAGGCTTGTGATAGGAAAGCCCGATATGGAAACTATATATAAAGGTTAAGGTCACAAGCCCGATATGGAAGCTATATATAAAGGTTAAGATCCCTTGCAGTTGCTTAAATCAATTGTAAGCATAAGGATTCTCTGACCCTTTAAGAGAGCTTACGTTTTGAGAAAATTGTGGAAGACATTGACCGCGTTCCGATGAGGAGTTCCCGTGAAGATAGCGGTGGATTTGCACTCGTTTCGACTTTGGAAAGCTCGTTTGAAGATATGAAACCGAAATTAGATATTTTTCACAATTTTTCATTTCTTGCCCTTTTTACGTTTGATCCGGGATACGTAACTAAGGTATCGTTATGTGTTACATGTAGTATCGAAGCGATGACATAATCGAGTGGTTAAAAATGAAGATTTTTTTAGTTTTTTTCTCCATAAGGTTTTTGGATAATAAACTTTTGTTTCTCGATTTTGTTTCTTGTTTTTATTGTATGAAAGTAGCATAGTTGTGTTTAGCCTTGAAAACGGGATGAAAACGAGCCTTAGAGTGCAAAAAACTGATCGAAAACTTGACGAAAATCCCCATTTTAGAAAAAGGAGTGCCTCATCGTTGGGCCCGTATGATACACGTGCCTGACTAGTGAATAGTAGTGCGGTGCCCGCAACGTGTCGGGTGCTTGTGTCACACGCTCTAGACACGTTGCACGATATTGACCAGATGCGTGTCTGGCGCATGCGATGCACCAGCCAGCTTGGATGGATGCATTTGCTTGTCGTCGCGCATGCGCAACACACTAGACACGTCCAACTGACGCTAATCATACAAAAATCTAGAGTAATCTAAAAAAAAAAGCATATCTCAAGGTACTTTAGGTCAGTTTTTAGGTCTGAGAAATTCATAAAGTGAAATTTTCCATTTTTCCAAATTTATTACATTAGTAATAAATTAAAGTTTAACTTCAAGAAAAGGAATTAAGGCATTTTGAATCCAATATCGAGTGAATTTTCATTCTTCAGACATCACGTTAAGGAGATACTTCAAGTTTTCATGTCTCGAATCTCATGTTTAGCGTTCAGGATCGCATGATAGTTACTCGAAAAAGGAATTGAGACACTCTGAAGCCATTTTTGAATTGTTATGCTTGCATGTTGGGGGATATCTCTAATTTTATGTTTGGTTATTCTGCCCAAAGGTGTTGTTCTTACATATCATTTTGAGATATGCATAAAGGCATTAGATGGAGGAAAGTTGTTGCTCAAACGATCTATTCACCTAAAGGTGGTAGTGTTATAAGAGATGATAGTCTGTACTATGATCGTCTTTATATGAAGGTCTAATTACATATATTATGTATTCAGCCTAATGGTGTTTCATAATATGTGTGATCGAATTTTCAATAAAGATACTATTTAATGGCTTTGAGTATCGATATTATCTTACATTTGTATCGATTGAAACATTGTTACTTTGTAGTTACCTTTTCGGTTAACAAAATCAATGTCACCATTGAAACCCTGACTAGTTTCAATACAAAGAAGTGGACGGAAGATGTATTGAATGCTATGGAGATAGCTAAGGTTAATATGGTCATACAGATAAATAGGCCATCTCCACCTACATCCATGAGCTTGAAAGTTCATAAAGCAGCTTATGAAGCTTGAATCGGTCTAACAGATTATGACTGATGACCATTAAGAGATCCATACTTGACAATATGCTAAGTGAACTTCTAGAAACAGATATAGCGAAGGAGTTTCTTAGTAATGTCTCCTAGAGGTACACAGTCTCACCTAATGTTAAAACAAGTACTTTGATGAAAGAATTATTCTCCATAGGGTATACAAAAGAAGGGGGAGTAGTGGAGTACATATCAAGAATGATTCATCTTTATAGTAAACTGAAGATGCTAAATATTCCTCTTCTTGATGTCTTTATAATTCACCAAACTCTAAATACACTCCCTTCAGAGTTTAGTAATCTAGTAATGACATATTATTCACTAGTGAGGAATGGGACTTCAACACTTTAATAGCCCATTGTGTTGCTGAGGAGAAGAATCTCAGGTTTGTTACTGCTACAACCCTCGAAGCAACTAAAGGGAGGGCAAATATGAAGCCTATTAAGTTCAAAGGTAAAAAGTTTAAATCTTCTCCACATGCTGATGTTGATCAAACTAGTGTTTGTAAAGGTCTGCATGATATAAAGAAGCCAGCAGTATAAGGTCTAGAAGGAAAAACTATGACCATCAGGTAACTCCTTGGCTTATTAATTTATGAATCTAATTTACAATAGTCACATTAAGTATTTGGTGGCTATATAGTGAAGCATCTGATCAAGGTGCTTCCACGATGCGGGGGGTTAATATATAGGATTAAGCCAAATAAAGGGAAGAAGAAATTGATGGTTCATAGCAATGAAGAAATTGAAGTAATATCTACAGGGAATGTATATACTGAACCTTGTTGTAAGCTTCATTTGGGTTTTACACGACAAATTTTATATATGATCTTCTGATCAATTTTAGATAAAGAGAGTTAGTTTTATATTTAATGCTTTTGTTATACAGTTTTTGGTTAATGCAAATCATAATGGTACAATTTCTTGTCATATAGTTTGTATAGAATGTGTCTTACCCCAAATTAGATGCCCTGATGAATGTGAAGTTATACATTATGTGGCATAAAAGTTTAAGCTACATTGCCAGAGCTAGGGTTGAGAGATTAATCAAGGAAAGCATTCCTCAATTTTAGATTATGATAATCTGAGAACATGTGCTGATTGTTGCAATGGTAAGTTGACTAATAAGGATATTAAGGTTAACTCATGCTTTTGACTTGTTAAGTCTGATATATAAAGATATTGATAGACCCTATATAGTTGCATTGTGCAATTCTAAATGTATTTTGACATTTGTTGATGATTATTCCTATTACATTTATGTGTTCTTGCTTAAAAACTGAAGGTTGAGAACCAATTGGGAACATTCATCAAGATAGTCAGATTTGACCGTGGAAGAGAATATCATGACAAACATGGTGTTTTAGGACTTGAAAGCCAGATATTTGAAATCAGTTAGAATAGTGACTTAATTCACTATGTCGAGTAGTTCTATACAAAATGGTGTGTTGTCGAAAGACATAATTGCACCCTGAAGGACTTGAAGAAGTCGATGCAAAATAGGGCTATTCTACTTAATTATCTAGAAGAAAGATTGCATGCTCGTTTCGGTCATTACTATTTAGTAAGATATCTCGACCATTTTAAGGCTACAAGTTTTACTATATAGAAGGAGGGATCAAAATAGTGGAATCATAAATAGTTAAATTTTTGGAATACAATGTCTATGATAATGGTGGGCCCTTTGACTCTTCGGATGATAGTAGGGTGGATACTACTGTTATCATGTACCCGTTACTCATACTGTAGGGTCCGTGAACTCTGGCCACGAGACCGCTACTGTAGAGCCCGACCTCTACCGCCATCACTTCAGGTATTGTCCTCTTTGGTTCAGGGGGAGCCACGGCTCGAACCCAAGACCTCAAGGTTTTGTTGCACTTTA
>JANSVB020000443.1:1589036-1602112 GCA_025504935.2 Erythroxylum haughtii | reverse complement strand
GGCTGGCTCTATTGGACAGACTACGTATAAACGCCATAGATAAAGACAGTCGCTTTCAAGTAAAGCAACAGCTGGAGCATCAAAAAGGAGAAAAGAAACTCAATAATTCAGAATATTGGTTCCATAGACTGAAAAAGTTCGCTACAAAACTACTATATAGTTAAAATCATTGCTTTTACGATAAACAAGGCAGGCACATTTCAATTGTTTCGATCCCAACTATATATGCTGCATATATAGGTATGAAGTAGGGTTTAACACTTCTCATCCCGCCAAATCAAGTCCACAAAATCAATTAACCAAACAATCGATTTCGTAAAGATAACTAACCAGAAGGTGATGGAAAAGGAGAATAAGAGGTGTTCAACGAAACGCGTTGAGACCACGGCGGCTATGGTTATCCTACGTTGCGGCGCCGAGGAGGGAAGAGAGACGGGTAACTAATAGGGGGCTTTAGTTCTGGCCAAATACGAGGGGTTTAACTCGGGAACAAAAACAAAATGAACGAACCCGACTTTTTCTACATGACGTCGTTTCACCGTCTAAAAGGAAAAGTAACTGAAAATAATCCGCCACCACTTCTCACGACGCCAGAACAAAAGTAGTAAAAATAGGAAATGACTACCAAAATCAAAACCAGACCCAAACAATAGAAATAGAACAACCAGGAGCTCAAACACTAAGAAGGAAATGACCTTAAGGAAATCTTTGGGAGCGACGCCGGGAAGGCAGAAACAGAAACAAAATGACAACGCAAAGAGAAACGCCAAGAACAGAGAGATCCAAAGAACAAACCTGCTGAGGCTCGCCAAGAGGACGCAAGTCACTGTTGTAAATAAGCCAAATTCTTCAAGAGGAGGCTTCTGAGTCTCGACGGTGAACGTTTAGGCGTTTGTCTTTAGAGAATTTGTAATCTTTTAACCTCATAGTGACTAATTAATAGGGATAGGCAAAATGATACATGTCTGGCTGAATTTGAAATTAACGAATTTGATATAAATCAATAGGGATTTGGCGGGCCAAAATTGTTGGGCCAAATCGGGCCATGAGCTAAGATCAGACTGAGCACAGACCGGCCCGGCCCGGCCCATAATCAGATTAAAATGACAAAAATAATGTTATTTTTAAAAAATATATATTAAAGATAAATCAGGTCAAACCACAGGCCGATAGACAGGGATAGATCCACATTGAGGGTAAGTGAAGACACTTACCCCTATTGCCTTCAAAAAAATTTATATAAAAAATTATTATTTTAAATTTTGATTCTATTAAAAAATAAAATTTTACCCTTATTTAAAAAAAATTTAAATCCATCCCTACGACTAGCTCCTACTTGTCGGGCTTTGGGCCTGCCCACATGCTGTGGGTCAAGCTAAGCCGAACCAAGAGCGGGGTATTGAAATCTTTTTATTCAATCATTAGAGACTAAAATTGAGTTAGATCATATCATACTAAAATTGACATTCTTACATAAACTTACATAAGAGAATTTGGCCTAACTCAAAATTAACAAGTTCAATTCGAGTTGATCTTGTTTTCTCGTACGAATTCGAAAAATAAATCGTTGCGCTGATTAGTTAGCTTCTCATACTACGCATTTTAATTTAAGAGTTACTTATATACAGTCTCCTCTTTTGAGATGTCTTACAATCCTTTTAAAAGATATGTACGATATTTTTATCCCAAGAGTCACTGTTTAGACGTCGCTTTTTTTTCATTTTATATTTAAAAAAATCCCGAAGTCTAAATATGTCAAGGACATCTTGTTTTGTTAATTAAATTAAATAAATAATAAAAAGGGCCTAACTCGATCTCATATCAAACTTCGGACTGTCAAAATGTACCTGACACTTTCTTTTAATTTAGCAAGAATTATTGTTTTGCAAACTCAATAATCAATAATTGAGTAGAAAGGACTTGTCAAGCTAGTTCATATTCCTACATAATCTGGAACATAATACGGTTAGCATCTAAGAATTGCTTCAAGTGCGAGCTGTTTTTTTGAGAATCTGAGAAGAATCATCAATCAGATCCTGCTTTTACGTGACACTTGTACGGCTGAGATTACTCGAATAACTTAGATGCATATGTCCAAGTGAAGAAGACAACCACCATGGTCCACTAAACATCAAATTTATCAATCGGTCAAGTTACAATATTTTAATTAATTAAAATTATTAAATAATTTATATTTAACTTGGGGTGAATTAAATTATAAAGTATGAATTTAACTCAAACCCTAATTTTTTAACAAATTTAATCTTAACTTAATATCTAAATTTTAATCTTCTTCGAATCAAAACAGTGAAAACAGATCAAGTAAGACATGACACACCGCTTGGCCAATCTACGAAGTTTCCTCGAATTAAATAAAAAAAAAAAGACACGATACAATAAGATGTATTCAATGTGCCCTACTTGGGGCTCATATGGGGTTTTGATTAGATGAATGGAATCATTAATTAACTAAATAAGGCACAAAAATCAGTGAGACGGGGAAGGGTTAGAAATGCATGACGTTTCAATAGTTAGCGTAATTGTAGGAATTTGATGACTATGAATTACTTGTATTTATTTCATTAATTCTTGTCAAGATATTTTTGTAAAAACATAATGTTTGTCAAGACCGACATCAAACTAATTTTATTCATTAGATAAGTTAAATTGAAAAAAAAAACAAATTTTATTTAATTTTGTAATATTAATATAAATTTTAAAAATAGAGCTAAAATATTATAATTTTTAATTTTTAAGAAAAATAATCAGATATTAAATTATTCGTTAATTTGAATGTCCTGAAAAATATATGAAATTAGTATTTGTATTACATGGTTGACACATATTATGTTTATGTCATATATAAATTTTATTATTTTAAAATTTTTAAAAATCATAAACAGATTATTTTAAAAAATATAAATAAAATAGGAAGAATTTATGTGACAAAAATACTAATTTGATATGACTTTTCATGTCATGTATATTAACAAAATTTTAATGTTAAGTTATTTTTACTAAAAATTAAAATTTATAATATTTTAGTATCGCTTTTCGAAATTCGAGCTAATATTATAAAAATTAAGTAAAATTTAAATTTCTTATAATTAATTATTTTTAATCTCTAGAGTTTGGAGTTGATATAATAATAATAATAATAACAACAACAATAATAATAGCAATAATAAGAATAGATCATAAATTATGTGATGAAATTCAATGATTAAAAACTCCAATTAAACCGTAAAAATCTTAAATCTTTTAACTTTTGGATCCAATTTTTAACTTTTTTGTTCGATTTACTTTAATAACTTTTTTTTTTAAAATTGATAAGTTTATTAATTAATTGGTCAATTTTTGTAAATTAATAAGTTTTTTATAAATTAATATAAATTCATTAATTTTCATTTAACAACCTTTTTTTAATTAAACTTCGAATTATTTGATATATAAAGATAATTTATTTCAAACATTTTTTAAATTCTTTATTTTTATTCAATCTTTAATCAGTTTTATGACAATCTAATACTGGTTGAACTTTAAATTTTTTGTCTTATTTTAACTTCCGATCTAGTTTTAAAAATATTGATGAATTTAACTTAATTAATATTAATAAATTTATGTGTCTTCTTATTCTTTGTATCTCAACTAAAAAATTTAGTAAAAAAATTATATAACCCGCAACTCTAATCCTCAATTTAGAAGGATTCGAGGTAGTGAGGAAATCTCAAATCACCAACGGAACAAGTCTCATATTAATTCCACCAACTGAACTGCTTCTCATTATATTAGTCCTGACTCCTAATACTTGTGAAAACAAGAACTCCTGTGAGATTCATTCTGAATTATTCTAATGTTAAATATGCCGTGAAACTCCGGATTAATTTTCATCAATAATGACAAATTCACCTTAATCACTATTGCTTAGATAAATAAAATATAGTCAATTGTACTAAAATTTACTCTATGTAAATTTTCAGAAAATATTGGAAGATCATAGACGGTCTCATTTAAATTTTAATTTTCTATACAGAATTTTTCTAAACATATAATTTAATAGTACAATAATTCATTACAATTATATCTGAAAATTGCCATTAAATAGACAAATAAAGAATATTAAAATTTAACAAAGTTCAGCTAATTATGTCCACGTCTCCGAACACTACTAAATTAATATTTCACTATTTTTTGAAAATAATATAAATGAAATACAACAAAAAGGAGAAGAAATTTTATCTTACAAAAGACAATTCTAGAAATTAGAATGCTTAAAATAGATGAAGGAGTTTTCCTTTTATAACTTCAGAAAAATCCCCCTTCTTTATAATTCTTCAATATGAGATTTCAACAAAGTCGACCACTTATTTATTAAGATTCTAACTCACAAATTTAATATAAATTTATGTCTCCTAAACTACCAAACCGACCCCATGTTGAGCTGTATAGTGAAGGGGGCAAGACACTCAACATGTGTCTTACAAGAAAGAACCTACTCAACATGTCTCATACCAAAAATGAAAAACAATATATATAAATAAGGGCAATCAAACCTATATTTCCTTAATTTGTATTTTTTATGATAGAATTCATAATTCATAATCATTTTTCAGTGTACATTGAATAAATTGTCTAATGTATGTAACAATTTACAAAATATATTATAAATAATTTATTTGACAAGTGATCAATTCAAGTAAGAGATAAATAATGAGTTAAATCTAATTAATATTTGTAGGGTCAATATATCTCAAATTTTAATTTATTATTTTAATCATTAAAATAAAACTTAACTACAATCACATCTCTCATTTGAAACTTTTAAATAGTATATATATGATCAATGTTTTAAAATTTTGATAGAAAGTTAAACCGATAAGTTAAAAAATTTAAAGTTTAAAAGGTTTAACTAATATCATATCGTCATAAAATGAATTAAAATTTTAATAAAATTAAAAATTTTAAAATATAAGTAAAAGAAAATGTGGAAACACGATTTTACAAGACAAAACTTCCTCTTTTTGAGTCTAGTCACTGAGACGATTCCCTGCCAGACATTTTCTGACTCTCATTGTTTCACCTCTCCTTTCTCTACTCTCTAAACCGTTCAGATCTTGCTACGTAAGATATGTACTTGTGTGTTTAGACTCGAGTCAAATCTCTGGCTTGACAAAGCATTCTTAAATTATTTTTAAATTATTTTTAACAAAGATGAAGTAGGTTAATAAGGGACTCTCTTAGTTTAAGCGAGATTACGAGTTTGAACCTTTTTTATGTATACAACAGTTTAAAACTTGAGACCAGAGCTTTACTTCCCGCAACAAACTTACCTGACTCAAGTAGAGATTAATTTAAGTGTGGGTAACTTAAAAGTGCCTTCTCATAATTAGAATTTTCCTAAAACACCTCATGGGATAAAAAAAAGGAAGAAGTTCTATTCATGATTATCAAAGCTCTTAAGATTTTCTTATATCTAAATAAAGTATGTTTCATATATAAGATTATATCTTAATTGAAACTCTTAAAATATTGTCATTTAAACATAGAAAACATTATAAGCTTGTGATATAATCGTATTGATGATCAGATTAAAGTTTGAAAGATCAAATGAAAAATTATTTTGACCGGTATCTAAAGCAATGTTATTTTAAATAGAAAAATAATTAATTTAATTTTTAAAATTTAAAAAAATCAAGATTATAATGACGTTGTTTTAAGAAATAAAATAAAAAATCACAATTTCCAAATAAATTTTAAATCCTAACCCGACCAATCCATTGTCAAATCTACAGGATCTGTCTACCATATGTACAAGACCTGGCATGCAACTTGGCATAGAAATGGAGAAATAGAAATGATGCACCATATTGTAAGACATAATTGATTGAAGCTCTTGTATAATGAAGGTCTCCTTCTAATCTTCATCTAATTTTATAATATTTTATTTTATTATATAAATTTTAACTATTTATTTATATAAGTCTCACGTAAATCCTACGTAAATAAATACAAAACTTATATAAATAAACAACTAAAATTTATAAAATAGAAAAGAAGTATAAAATTTAACAAAATATCATGTCAGAACCCCAAGTTTTATGTTCGTCATTGGTCAGTACAAACTACAAGCAAAAGCACCTATTATGACAAGATTTTCTGTCTAATATTACTCTGTTTTATTCTGTCTTATAAAATCTTAATTATTTATTTTATGGGACTCACGCAGGACTTATATGAGACTCATATAAATAAATAGCTGAGATTTATTAGACACAGTAAAATACTATAATATTAAACAGGAGATCTAGACTCTTATTATTCATCATTCAGTATTATATCAGCAGCCTACCTTTTCTACGACTTAGGATAGTCACTGAAATCGAGAGAGACACGGATAGAGAAATGGCGTTAGAAACTGTGATATTCCAGCAAGAACCCTTTAGCTGTGGCTGTTGCAAGGATATCTACATATCCTCTGGCCTGGAAGAAGGCAAAGTTTACCAAGAAACTTTATCTGATATATGCGCTTGTTCGGCATTTTCAGTGGGAACTGTTGTGAAGGAAAGTGAGACCAACTCTTTCTCCCAAGAACGATCTGCAGGAGGCGAGTTCTTCACGGGGGAAGTTCCTCCGGCCATCAGTCAAGGCCGGAGGAAACGAAGACGTAGCAAAAACTTCAAGAACATGGAACAAATTGAGCACCAGAGAATGGTTCACATTACCGTGGAGCGAAACAGGAGAAAGCAAATGAGCGAGTATTTGACTGGACTTCGTTCAATGATGCCTTCCTCTTACGTTCAGAGAGTACGTACGCCGTATCCTTTCACCCATGTGTAAATGTTTGTTTCCTGGGAAAATTTTTCCCGTCTCATTGGGTTACTTGATGCAGGGAGACCAGGCATCGATCGTAGGGGGTGCCATTAACTTTGTCAAGGATCTAGAGCGTCTCCTCCAATCCATGGAAATCTACAAGCGAAACAAAAAGCAAACAGATCATACAAACACAAATAACCCAACTTCTCTTTTCTCTGAATTCTTCTTATCTGATCAGAGCAACTCATCATCGTCAACGGTTGAGAAGAAATCGTCAGCGATAGCAGATGTCGAGGTGACAATGGTGGAAAATCATGCAAACGTCAGAGTACGATCAAGAAGGCACCCAAAACAGCTCGTCAAGATGGTATCAGGACTTCACTCACTTCGTCTCACTATTCTTCACCTGAACGTCACAACTGCTCAGCACATGGTGCTCTATTCTTTCAGTATTAAGGTCAGTAGGAAATCCAATAAACAAGAAAAAACTTATCACCTTCCATGTTCTTCTTGTTGGTGACAATTATGAAACCTGTATTTGGATAATTTGAGGCAGGTTGAAGATGGGTGTAAGCTGAGTTCAGTCAAAGAAGTAGCAGCTGCTGTTTATGCCATGGTAGGTAGGATCCAAGAGGAGTCCATTTCCAATTAACCTCGTTAGAATCTGTTCTTTTTAGTTACTTTGTCAATGTTGGTATGTTTCTTTCTGTGTTTTCTCCTAATTGTTACAGTTTCCTTCAACATTACTCAACATTCTGATCATTCCTTATTATAATAATAATAATAATATAACAACAACAAGAGGAATAAAATTTTTGACTAAGACGAGAAGGTCTAGTAATACATAACCTTACTCTTAATTAATCGAGAAACTGTTTTTAATGACCTATATGAGAAAAAATCTAAATTCTACAAATTCATTTACTATTCATATATTAAATAGAAAATTTTATCAGATCAATAACGTAACAACAAAAAATACGATAAATAACAAAAAAGGAATTTTTTATATTATTTTTAATTTTTTATATCTTCATATTTTGTCAATAACATGTTATACCTTATTTTATTAAATAATTGAAATTTAATAATGTATATTTTAAGTATGCTATTATAAATAAGTTGTTTTTGTTAATCAATTTCTCTAAATAAGGGAACCTTGTTATGGTATCCATGAAATAATTCACATTTACGGTAGATCCTATGGTTGGGTCCATAAATCCTCTTAGATTTTGGAAATGCCGAGGAAAAGGTCGACACCTTTGCAATGATCCACTCCAAAAATACCTCTCTTTCCTTCCATTGCTCTTACCCCATATGCTTTTCCAATTATTGGGGTACGAACATTTGCTTTATCCAAATCATGTCTTCTAAGTCATGATATTTGTGAAATTACATAACTTCCCAATTTAAAGGTTACATTTTCTAATAATGGTAAGAGGGATTGTAATTAAAGATAGTCCAATTCATTCCAATCTAGTTCGAATTGCTTAATTCAATTTCATTTAAATTGACTAGTTCAAAGTTAAAAATTAATTGGATGATTTAAAAAGTTTAAAACTAATTAATCAAATTAACATTGATAAATTTTGTTTTTTAAATTGTTCGAGTTTAACTTAAAAAATTAAATTGATTCAACCTATTGTTATTCTTAATTATAACTTACTTAAAATTTAAAAATGTAATTAATGAATTACTAATTTGATTTTAAATTATTAAATTTTAATATTAATTAGACTGACTCTAAATTATAGAAATTTTATTTTAAATAGGTGAATTAGGAATTATTATGTGCAGATGACAATTTATTCAAACGATTGATTACAAATTTTGTCAATATAAAAAATAGTGAAATTATTGTACTAATTACTGTTGGGAAATAGTTTGCTAACAAAAATGGCTAGTCATTGAAAGATTGAAGTACTACTCGCTTAAAAAAGTGAAGACATGAGCTGAAAATGGTCAGATTATAAGTGAGATTCGAATTTCCAGGAGAAGAACAGAACAAGTACTGATTCACAAAAGCTATTAACTTTGGAAGAAAAAGCTATAAAGTGGTTTACAAGGATGCAGGGGCAGGGCTGCCATTGACAGCAGCTTTGGAAGCTCCAAGCTTTCCAAGTTCTAATCAAAGCCCACTTGGCTTGGATTTACGTGCCAGTAAAAAAGTAAAGTACGTTTACTATTTATATGTTGTCTTTTTGTGACGTAGACTGAAAAAATAATATATAAAGAAAACTAGTTGGAACGTTATTGTATATTTGATCAATTTAGCTTGAATGATAAGAGTTAGCAACTGCAAAAAGAAAATAACTGAATCAGGTTTTTGACATGAAAGCCATTGGCAAACTGGTTCGAGTTGATTTGGGTTTTCAAGCTTGAGTTTTGTTTAGGGATGACAATTGGTCCGAATTCAGCCCTAATAGACTCAATCAGGTTTTTCACATGGAAGCTGGTTCTGTCGGATTCTGGCGGAACTGAACGTTGCCGTTTGGATCCATAAGATTCATGGGTTTTCGTGGAGCTTCTGTGTTGAAGTTCCTGCAAAACAAAGAAGGCACGTCGGGGGTTGTTTCCCGATAAGCCCCTCCGACGCTCAAGTTAGGTTTTTGGTGAAGGTAGGTCTGCTGTAATCAGAGAAAACTAGGGTTGTGATTGCGTACCTCTGTTATGGCAGAATTATACCTTATATATGGTGTATGTGCTAGGTTTAAGTCTTCACGTCTGCATGGGAGTCTTCCGTCTGCTAATGGGCCGTGAAGTGTGGGCTGGGCTTGGAGTAGGAATGAGACCGATCTATGAAGGATGGATCGATCGGCCCTCGAGTTGTTATGCCTGGATTCGGGCCCAGCATGACCGGCCTGACCAGAAGCCAATTGTGTTTGCATATCCGACGGGTTGATTGAGGTTTTTAAGCGTAAGTGACAATTGAGTCTAAAATTAAACTCGACCCGAGCCTATCTCGACTTGAGTTGATTAGGTCACAAATTTGATCTTGGTTTCAATTTTTAAAAATATTTAACATTGTCCAACTTAACACAAAGACTAACATCAGTGTCAGATCTCATGATTTTAATATTTTAACTTTAAAAAGTGTTTGGGTCGGGGCTCTACATAGAGCTTATTGAGCCCAACCTCAATTTCGGATCCTACCAAACCTATCGCCATTGATAGTTTTGTCAAACTTGAATGGATTAAGTTAGCTCGAGTTAATTATAAACAAAATTACAAACTTTAACTAAATTATTTTACTTTTAATTTTTAACAAAAATGGTTTGATATTAATTTCTCTACCTTGTCACATATAATATTTATGTTTGATACAAATTTTATTATTTCATAAATTAAAATTAAATTTTAAAATAATTATAGAATCCTCTGTACGTTAACACTTCATAATCATTTTAAGTATATAACATTTTTAATTTATTAAATAATTAAATTTAATATAATATAAAATAATCGCAAGACAAAAATAATTATCTGTGTAGCTCAAATAATGTCGAGCTATTTTTTTTTATACAAGAAATAGTAAGAACTATTATTGGCTTTCTAGCCGAATAGAGTCATATATACACATAGGCGATCGTTGGGACCAAACCACCTTGTCCGTCGAGATGGTAACAGCTCGAGCAAGCCGATGAGCTATTCCATTCGCAGACCGTCTAACAAATACCAATCGCACATCTCGAACTTCAGTGAGAAGGAATTTATAATCGAAAACTAGTAGTCCAAAAGCAGATTCATCCATATAGTTAGGGTCAAGAATAGCCCGAACACATAATTAGACATCGGACTCCAGAACAGTAGGCGACCACCCGATATCCTTAATCCAACTCAAGGCTTCTCGAATGGCCTGAAAGTTGTAATATTTTACTGTTACTTTTTAAAATTGAGAATTAAAGACGACCTAAAATTAATAAATTAATCTTAATTAATTAATATTTGAGTCTAACTAAGGCGGCCTGAGATCTGACTCAAATAGCCTAGTCCATTGTTTTGAAGATATAAAATGACGCGTTTTGGAGCAGGCTCAGGCCGCACTCTGTTGCCATCTGACCTGATTCCATGCCCAAGTAAAACGCCATATTCTAAGGTGTGTATGAAAATGGACAGAGGCAAGCCAATACGTACAAAATGCAGATGCTCACAACAAGAGAAAGAGGGAGCAAGACAACAGAAAGTTCAAGTTGATTGAGGTTTTATAATAAGAGAATATTTCAAGAACTACAAATCACACCGGAGCACTTCATTTGATCAAAGATGCAGGTGTAAAAAGTTCAGTTCATTTTTTTTAATATGGAATAAAAAGAGGTATACAGGTACTTGATGCAATGCAAAACTTGCTGGATTTCCTCATTCTGCAAATCATTTGAGTTTGAACATGGAATGACCACTGAGAAAAGAAGCTTTCTTCTTATAATGCAAAGGTTGAATCCTGAAATCTGTTACTTCAAACCCAAGGAAAAAGACCTTTTCATCGATACAGGCCCCTTGTGCAATGAAATCCCGTTTGAGGAACTTTTGATCAGCTTGCGAAAACTTGAATTCCCACTACTTGTGCGCTTGGAGACTCTCTTTGACTCCAGATTCTTGAGCTGTTCTAACTGAGAATCCACGTTTTCTTGTTGTTTAAGAGATACAGAGCTGTGAATTGCTGAAGCAGAAGCCAAATCCAATGACACAGACCTCCTCACAGGTTGTGTTTCTGTTTCTGTTTCTGCTGCCTCTCTAGTATCAACCAAATCACTTAACACCCTAGAATGACTCCTGGAAACATTGAGAAAAGAATCCATCTTCGAGTTTCCGACAACTGATTCATCTGCAACTGGCAAGGCAATAACATTGTTATCTTCACTTCTCACTTCAATAGTCCCATCATCCACTTCTCTGATTCTGATCGATCCACTATTGTTCACAGAATTTTCCATCTGGGATTCTTCACTTGAACTTAAACCACTTGAAGTAGGAATTGATAAAGCAGCTTGATCATCAGAAGTCTCGCACAATATAGGGGCACGACATAAAGGGCAGTTCTTGTGGGTTCTTAACCAAGTATCAATACAAGGTAAGTGAAATGCGTGCTTACAGTTTGACAAAAGCCGAAGACTTTCATCTTCTTCAAACTCGTTCAAGCAAACAGAGCACTCTGTACCTTCTATCAAACCTTCATCTTTCTTATACTTGAACACTGCGATTGAATCAATCAGAGACTGTTCCAGACCTATGGTGTTGATGTACCAAATAGGGTGATCGACCACCGCTCCTTGATCACCATCAAAAAAGCTGTTTTGGGAACCAAAAAATACACGTGCCCGGCTCATCACTCTTGAATTCATCCGCCTGGAATAATATATTTTAAAAAGTGTGCATAACATAGCAAAGAGAATAATAGCGCCAAGCGTACAGCCCGTGATGATCATACTAGTTTTGATCAGATGATTATGTGATACATCTTTAGACTTCGGAATCATATACCGAACGTGTCGTGACGGTGACGGCGGCGGCGGAATTGTTGACGGATCAGGAAACGAAAATTCGTTAACTAAAAGGATCTTACATACGCTAGGACAGACTTTGAAACAAGGCCCCCAACACTTACCATCATGGTTAAGATATGGGTTGCACGAGATCGTACAAAAAATGGTATCGTAAGAAGACAACATCTTCCGGGGAACAACAAGATTTGAGAGCTCAGACTCCATCTTTTCTCAGAAGCAGAGCATAAAACAGACGAAACAGGGGAGAGTGACTCATACGTCGGTTTGTAAAACAAGTGTGAACATTCTTTTGGAAAAATAGGGGAGGTGATAAAGATTGGTCCTTTCACTTGATTTTAGACCACAAACTGTGGGCTCTGGACTGGAAAGTGAGAGTACACTCAACAAGATTTCTGAAAGTTTAGGCTTTCATTAGACGACTTCCTGTGCATGGAGGTGAAGTCGTTTGTGTCTGCTTTTCCAAAAGTCAAGATGTAGTTATCGTAAATAAATTGTCGTGTCAGTTCCAAGCTTTACTTCACACCAAAGACGACGACTTGGAAAATGGAATAAGAACAGAGCAATTAAACCCTATGTTTGGTTGCCGTGACGTGAGGACGGATGATGAAGACATAAATGTTCTGTTCTATGACGTGTTTGCTTACCGTCTTCACAAAATTATGTCCCGTTTTTAATGGACAAAGACACAATTTTTTGTCCAATCTCAAACTATGGTACAGAAATTCTTGTCCTATGGACAAGAATTAGAAATGTCAAAAATAA
>JANSVB020000443.1:1540229-1550421 GCA_025504935.2 Erythroxylum haughtii | reverse complement strand
AGTATCTCTAAGTAATTAAGGCCATGTTTTGGTCTCCAATTGTGTAGAAGGTTAGAATTGGAGAAAAAGATGTTGATGATGGTCCGTAACATGGATCGTGAAGAAGAATAAGAAGAAGATGGATTGTAATGGTGAAAAATGACAGAAAAGGAAGTTGAAGGAAGATCAAAAATGGAGGTGGAAGATTAATAAATGCCATAGATAGAGAGTGAGAACCAGTTTTTACGTGGGGATTGTGTGAAAGAAAGATGACGATAAATACTCTCTTGAATCGTGCGGGTAATGATTGGGTTGTAATTGGAAGACTCACTCTGTGCTGTAAAGGGTTTAAAGAAAACAGAAAAATGGTGGAATCCATTCGAACAAAAGCTAGTTCCTGTAATGGAGAAAAACAATCAATCCATAACCATAATGGCTTTTCTTTATTTCTTTTATGTTTCTTCTCTTCAATCCATGCTCTCTCCTTTCTTCTTTCCTTCTCTTCTTTTAATAACAGTGTAAAATCAATCACCAACTTTCTTTCCTCGCCAGGGTTCAAAACATTTTGAAGTTTCAGATGAATTTTCAGTCAGCTTTTTCAAATAATTGCAGGCTTGATGTTAGTCAGAAAGAGTGATGTTCGATCGACGTGAAAGGACTGAATTTTACATTTCAGCATAAAACTCTTTTTTAATTATTTTAATTTCCTCAAAATAGTAAGCTTTTTTTATAAGTGATAAACTCTTTAATAAAAATTATCCTAAAATAAATAACTCATAATATAAAGATAATGTTGTGCACAGTAAAAAGACTTGAACTTTTATATAATTTTTCTATCGAATTTTTTCAGTAGATATAAACTAGGTTCATAGGAATTTATTTTTTACTCGGAGTTCAACTTATTAAATCTAGATAATTTGTTGGATCACTTTATTATTCTTATTTGGATCAAATTATATAACTTAATTGATAATTTATTAAAAATTAAAATTACAATTAATAGTTGTTCACTTAATAAGAAAAAGACAAAAATGTCCCCAAGGACTTTGTGCACTAAACATGTTAATTTATTTTTAATAATTCAAAAATAAAAATGTTATTTAAATATGTTAAATTTTATAAATATTATCTAAACGGAGGCATCACATATCACTTAAATTAAAAATAAAATTTAATTATTAATTATTAATTTATTAGATAATTTTCTCCTAACAAGTCAACAAAGTTAACTTGCGTGAACAAAATTGTAATTTTAGTGTTCACATTGGTTTATGTTATAATTTCCATCACAAGGTGAAAAAGGTTAAAATTTTCCATTTACTAAAGAACATACCAAAAAGAAAAGGAATGTTTTAAGATTTTACGAATGCTCTCAAAAGTTGAAGACATTAATAATGAAGTTGATGCTTTATACGAAAAGAAGCGTTTTGGTTTTGGTACAGCCGTAATATTCTCGTCCGTTGCCATGACTATACAATCTCATTTTAGTACGAAAAGATATAAGAGTACTTGTAATAATTTTCCTTTATGTAGACAAATTTAATAGGTAAACAAATTATTAATTAATATATTATGTCTAACTTTGTACTTTAATTAATTTGACTAGTTCAACTGTAAAATTTTTATACCATCCATCTTTTCGATTTGATTTATTTTAATAACTCTTCTCGTTAAAAATTGATCAATTTATTAATTAATAAGTTTTATAAAATAAAATTAATTAATTAACTTTTATTTAATAATTATTAATTAAATTTTAAATTCTTGGAACAATTATCTCCGGAATAATTAAAATTTTACATTTTTTGAATGCATAGTATACGGAAACGGGTCATCATGACAATTTAAGAAGCCTGTTGGAGAATAGGCACTAATCTGCAGAAGAAGCCAAATAAGGCATGAAAACGAGGAATGCACACGTATGTGCTCCTCAAAAAACTAAATACTGCTTTTTCTTTTTCCAAAAAACAACCTTTTTTAGTTTGTTCATTTCGTTTCGGGAGTACGGATACTTTGGCGACAAGCGAAGACGGAGAGGCACTCATCTCTGGTAATCTGACATGCTTTTCGTGATTGTGCGCTCTTGGTTTACACGTGTACGGCGATGGGACCCTGACTGTGACTATCGATATCTAATTAGCTTAATTAGAAGTTTAAGTTAAGGTCAAATGTACTAGGTTATCCGTAAGCTTACTTAGCTTCACAAAAATCATTTTCCCTTGAGTCAATTTCCTACTAAATATATAATTGTAGAAATTAACAGAGAATTTTTTATTTTAAATATTAAACTTTATTTAATTTCATTTAAAAAAACTCAAAAGTATTTATTCTTTCATTTTTTAATTTAGTACCAAAATTTTTAATTTAGTAATTAACCTTTTTAAAATTCATACATTCAATTTTGACTAATAAATAGATATTTATGTGATATTTAAGAAATATATTGCAACAATGAAAATAACATTTTAACTTAATGTCCATAAATTTTAAAAGATTAATAACTAAATTAAAATTTTTAAAGTCTGATACTAAATTAAATCTTTTTAAAAAATTGGACAATTTTGAATATATTTTCTCAATTTCATAATATAAATTTAAAATAAAATACCAATAAAATAAAGAAAATTTAATTTATTGTAAATATAGTTCAATGGTCCAATCCTTCGTGTTATACTTAATTACTCAAACGGTGCATAAATTGATTCTATAAACTAATTAATTATAATTATAGTTTATAACAACAACACTAAGTAGAAATATCATTAAGATGCGAGGTTTAGAAAAATTCAATAATATACAATCTTACCTCTAACTAGTAGAGAATTATAATCATAATTTAAGAGTTTTAAAATAAATTTAATTTTTTAATAATCTGTATACTTTTAATCAATATTATAAATTTAGTAAAACAAATTTAAATTTTTAATAATTTGTATATTTTTAACTACAAGAACAACTTAGTGAAAGTTTTGCTCATATGAGAAATCTGGGAATATATGATAATAAGTTGTTTTATTCCTAACTAGTATTATAAAATTAGTAAATGTTTGTATATTCTTATTTCAAACTTTTTTCTCTTAATTATTTTTCTAAATCCCAATTTTACATCCTCATGCTTTGGTTCTCTCACTTCTATGCAATAAAAATAAATTAACTTTTAAATCTTCAATTAACTGTCCATCCATCACCCTTTTGCTTGGGCTCAGGGTAGTTGTTCTTATTTCTGTGTGCCACCTTGAATCTCTTTTTATATATCCATTCATTAACATTTAATAAATGAATGAACAGAGAGAAACACATCAAGCAAAAAGGGATCAAATTTTTTATTTCTGTGTGTCATCTTGTGCCTTCTTTGTCTTTCCATTCTTTAATATTTTTATGTGCCATCAGATAAAGAATAATACGGAAATGAATTGATCTCTCTTGCTTTCTTTTTTGGATTTGGACTTGACTAGTGTACTGAATTTACAGTTTATTTTTAAGCTATGTGGCGGGTATATGCCTTTTTTTTTTATATAATGTTTTGTTGTGGGAAACAGAACAGAGAATTCAATTACTTTTGCTTCCAAACAAAATAATCTTCAGATTATTTTTTTAAAAAGGAAAAAACTGTTCATGTCAAAAGGTTTTGGTCCCCTACACTTTTCTTAACGTGGTCCCCCCTGTTACAGTTTCCTTTTGGTAAGGGATTGGTGGAGGCATGTGATGTGGGGCCCAGTTGATGTACCCATCAAACTACGGTCGTTCTCAACGTTGTCACCATCATCGCATTGAAATTTGCGGGAAAGCTAAGGGAGGAAGACTTGGGAGGAATTTATAGGGTATATAGTAATGTACAACAAATTACGTACTTCCTCTACATCTTGGCGGCCCTTGATCGGTGATCATATGTCGTCCACAGATTGAGAGCTTGATGAGAAAATCCAATACCGTGTGCCTTGGTCATGTCATCTCTCAATTTCCAGGAACGATAGATAAATTAATAATTCTTTAAAATCAAGCAATTTATGGGTTTTTAAGGAATTTCATAAAATCAATTTAAGCTTCAAATTCCAAAATTTTTAATTTTTTAATTTAATGTCAAATTTTATAAATTTTTAGTTAATAACTAATATTTTAAAATCCTAACTCCTAACAATTCAATTAAAATGTTAATTATATTGATATTTTATTAATTTAGTTAACCAAACTTATGTAGATCTTTATGTAAAACTGTAATAAATATGTAATGAATTTATGTGAACTGGCAGAATTAATATTTTGAGATGAATTTTTAATTATCTAAAACTTAATTCTGTTAATTGAAAATTATTTTAAAAAAATTGACACATTTGCCTAAATTTTTAGGATTTGAGGATTAAAATGTAAATATTAGTGAAAAGGAGAAATTGAGCAATCCAAAAAAAAAAAAGAAACGTATGCTTATATGAGGTCTTTGTCAAGCCAAAATGGACAAAGTGGTCGCTTTCGAGTTGATGTAGACACATGTGGTTTTTTCTTTTTCCATGAGGCGTGAATTTGTTGCATGAAAGTAAGCTTTTCGTCTTAAATGGGCCCAAACTTTTAGAAAAAAAAAATGGAATTGCTTTGTTTTCTCACTTCAGGTGCTACACGTTAACTTATTTTATTTTGACCCATTCTTAAATGTCTTCACTTTAAATGTTGTTAAATAGTATTTTATTAATTTTTTAAATATACTGTCAAACATAATTTTGTTCCCTTTCTAATTGGCATTTTCCAAGCAGCTTACTTGTAGGTTGCCATCCTCAACTTTGTACACATTTTCTTTGGCGTAAATGTTGGTGGTGTGTTGATACGTAAAGGTTTAGTACTGGTTGAAATGTTTTAGGTTTTGATGAATTTGTAAAGATTCGTCGGAACAATAAATCGGGGCATTCAGAAGATTTTTCTGTAGTTGGTAGCAGTGGAATAGGATGAAGTGTTAAAAGTGGTCTTATGGTTAGAAATGTTGAGTGGCTTGAGTCATATTTTTATTACATACGTCTTAGTGCCTGTTTAGATGAATTTTTGAGAAATTAATATATGCTTTTTTTAACACAAATGTCTTTTAAAAAAAATGAGTGTTAAATTGTAAAATTAAAAAAAATTAATAGATATGATTTTTTTGGCAGCCAAAATATAGTTTTTTAAGAAATTCAAATTTTGAGCTTTTAAAAATTTACCTTTTCAGGTAGATTTTTCAGATCAATTAATGATCTTATTTTTAGTCATTTTTATCATTGTGCTTTACATATAATTTTTACAATACCCACAAGCCTATCTGCACGTTTATTTTAAGATTTATATAATATTATTTGACTTTTTATATGTTTTCATTAGTTTTACTTATGTTATAATCCATATAAAAGATTTGGTTATATATATTTTTATTTATGTTTCACATGATTTAAAATTATATAATAATTAATATATTGTGCTTGCATATTATTTAATATACTTTAAATAATATTTATATATAAAAATAATTTTATTACAAAATAAAATATTGTTAAAATTAAAAGTACTTTTTATTTTTACGTTGTCAAATTTATATGAAGTCCTTTCAAAAAAACTCTTTTTAAAATACTAACTAAACATTCAAGTGGCGTCTTAGAAAAGTTCTTATCAAAAAAGATATACAGAAAAAAGTTCTACTGGCAAAATTTCTACTAGTATAAGTTTAACCAAACAAAGGTTTAATTTGTTTGAATGCCTCTCGAACTTTTTGAAGTTTTCATTCTTTCTTAGAGAATTATTTTCATAATAATGTTAATCAATGTATCTTCTCATATCTAAATCAACTTAGGATGTTTGATTGATTAATTGTTCATATAATTGTTGGACTTGAAAAGACATAACATCAATAGATAATAACCATGATTTAGGTAAATTAATGACCAATTAGTTCCGTGATATTTTAATTTACTAATGAAGTTACCCTGAATCGATAAGACTTCCTTGATGTTTTTATATAATTATTACACCTAATTAAACAATTTATGATTTTGACTTTCATTGTATTGTTTTAAAAATTACTAATACTCTATAGCATTGAAAGTTACAAATATTAAACATACACCCCTTAATTAAAGAAAAAAAATTCAGATTTATTATATTAATTTATTGTGTAAAATCATGATAAAACTTAATTACTTATAAACAAACAAAGGAATTTAATGCTAACAAGTTATCGTAATAATAATAATTAACTAACATAAATCACATCAAAAGATGGAAGAGAGTATGATTCTCACAAATAAATATTTTATATTTTGTAATTTTCTATATAATTAATTATTGTGTCTTGTCTATTTATTAAAAATTGATGTGTTATCCTATATCTTGACATATCTTATCAACTTATTCACTACATAATCAAAAAGATAATGATTGATTAATTATACTAATATTGTGATTAATTAATTAACAAAACGTATTAATGATATGCTCTGTAGCTACGAACTTGCATACCTCGCCGATAGCTAGAGTGTCGCTTTTGAAGGTCATTATATAGCCACGTACTATGTCTTCTAGAAAGTATATGGCTTGTCCTCGTCATAACTCGAAATAGTATTAACGACGGTCCTGTTAAATTATGGTTAATATGGTATTAAAATTAATTAGATTATGGTTTATAATGTTTGGAATCCATTAAAAGCATCTTGATGGGTACAGAGCATCGGACGGATATTATTTAAATCAGAGTTTGATTGACTAAGACGTGCACCATCAAGATCAAGTGTTTAAGTTGATAGATATTATTTTAAATGATAGAGAGGAAATTAAAAATTTTAAAATATTAGACATTTTTTAATATATTATATCTTATATTTATTTAATAAAAATTTTGAATTTAATAATATAAAGACTAAAAGAACCTCATGAGTCTCGTGACGAGAAGAAAAAAATAATTAAAAAAGGACACGAAGGGTAGGTTAAATCGGACGGTCAGTTTTCAACAGGGGTGGCGTGGAAGAAAAGAACAACAAAGGTTGGGAAATGATGTGTTTGATAGAAAGTGGAAAATTGAAACGGACGGCGCCGTTTAGGACAAAACTGTGGGTGTGGAAGGAAAGACGAAAGAGTGTTTACACTTTCTGATCGTCAACATCATTGACCGAACACATCACAGAACATCACCTTCTGTGATGGGGACCGTCCAAGTCGTGGTGACTTTGGTGGGATATGCTTTTTTGGAGCCTATACTTATCAAACACGTGTACTACCCTCGAAGGAATTTTCAAAAGAGATAAAAATAACATGGTAGTTGGTTTCTTAACTTAAGTAATGTCGCGATTTCAAATCACTCTCATATATGTAGCTATTTAAAACTTGAGATTAGAGCTTTGCCTCCCTCAAATTTGGTGATCTCAAGTTTTAAATGGTTACATACTAAGGATAGTTTGAACTTGCGACTTTACTTAAGATAGAAGAGCTCCATATCAACTCATCTCAAGTGAAAATTAATCTGGATATGGATAATTTAAAGGTGTCTTTTTATAGTTAGGATTCTCCTAAGACACCTCGTAAACAACCGAGATAAAAATTTATTATAATTTTAAATTTTAAAAAATTGTCTTTTAAACTTTTCATTGAAAAACGAATAAACGTAAATAATATAAATATTATACATAGATCAATTTTTATTATAATTATTTTAAAAATATAATCATATACAACTTTAATGAAAAACTAAAAATTGATTTAAATTATTAAACTTCAAATCAATACAAACATTTAGAAGGTACATTAATTAATAATTAAGAACGCCTGCAAAAGTAATTACTTGCATTCCCTAGTTTAAAGCAAGGGTTTGGTGAAACTTTAAGTGTTCGAATAAGACACTTAAATATGATACTTCATCAATGACTTGAAGCTTTGGCGAGTTTAATAGAGTTGGGTAAGATCTTCCCCTTACAAGCAATCCATGAAGTGAAAATTATCAATTTTCTAGATATTTCGGACTTAAAAATTTATTCCAAAATCTATACCTTAGAAAGTATATAATTGGCACATAAATTTGTAGTTATTATGATTTATATTAATTAAATTACTTTTGTATATTATCAATTAATTTTTTATGTAGCATAATTGTAACTGGTATGTTTTGAATGTATATTGAATGAATTGTCTAATATAATAATTTATAAATTATGTCTTTCGAATAAACGTAATTATTTAAATTTAAGTGTATTTCTAATTTTGAATAACTATTTTGACCTCCTAAATCTAATTTTGCTCTCTGTTTCTGTTTAGCCTAATTTTACCTTTAAAATGGAGAAATTGGATATTTCCATCCAATCTTAACAATTTTGAATGGTAGCAATTATAATTTGTGGGTCCAAGGTATGAAGCACTTCCTAGTTGGACATAAATTGTTGCATATTATTACTTGTGGCATTGTTCAACCTAAACAAAGTCTAGATGAAAGTGATACCAAATTTGATGAACGTTTTGAAGATTGGGACGTCAAAAACCATCAAATTATCTCCTCATTTTACAATACCTCCATCCTCGACGTCTATGTCCAGTTTGAAACTCTTGATACACCAAAAAAGATCTGGGATATCTTACCAACTTATTTTATAAGTTCTCGTCTTGCTCATTATTATCAATTGTGGACTACTCTTCATTCCTTGAAGCAAGCTCTTTGCAAGTCCGTTAATGGCTTCCTAGGCCAAATTTAACCTATTTGGAATAAGTTCACTCAAGCCATTGCAAGAGTTAAGACATTTAGTGACAATTTTTTTTTACTAGCTATTGTTTCGTCACAAATATGAGGTTTTTTGTGACAAAACAATTGATTAACACTATTTTTTAGATTAACTGCGATGATTTATTTTTTTGTCACTAATACAATAGTAATTGTAACATTTAGTATCTTTCACAATTAAATTGTAACTATTAATATATTAATAGTGTCAAATTTTCTTTTATCACTAAGTTTTGTCATTAAAAGCCTATGCAATTTGGCGCCAAAACAATTTTGGCAAAAATAAATTGTAATTGTGACAAAACATAAGTTAGTAACTCATATTTTCTATTTGTTGTGACAAAACATAGTTTGGTCACTAATATTTTTTTTCTTTTTTTTATGAAACGGTTAATCATCACACATTATTTTACTTGTTGTGATAAAAAATTTTGTTAATAAATATTCAATTAATTAATGTTTACTTCATATTGTCACAATAACTCGTAATTTAGTGACAATGTTTTTGTAACTAACTATTTTTCATCACAAATACGATATTTTTTAGTGCCAAGACAATTGATTGACACTATTGTTTTGATTATCTGTAATGATTTATATTGTTGTCACTAATATAATGGTAATTATGACAATTTAGTATCTTTCACAATTAAATTGTCATTATAAATATGCTAATATTGTTAAAATTTATTTTATCACTAAAAGTCTATGAAATTTGGCACCAAAATAATTTTGGTAGGAATTAATTGTAATTGTGACAAAACATATGTTGGTAACTAATATTTTCTATTTTTTGTAACAAAACATAGTTTGGTCACTAATATTTTTTTCTTGTTGTGACAAAAACTTTTGTCAATAAATATTTGATTAATTAGTGTCTACTTAATATTGTCACAATTACAAAACTATAACTATGGTCACTACCATTTGTAATTTAGTGACAATTTTTGTGTGCCTAAGTATTATTTTGTCATAGATACGAGGTTTGTTATGACAAAACAATTGATTGATACTATTGTTTAGATTAATTGTGATAATTTCTTTTTGTGCCACTAATGCAATGGGAATTGTGATAATTTAGTACCTTCACAATTAAATTGTCACTATTAATATATTAATATTGTCAAATTTTCTTTTATCTCTAACCTTTGTTATTAAAAGCCTATATACTTGTTGTGACGAAAATTTTTGTCAATAAAAATTCAATTAGTTAGTGTCTACTTATTATCGTCACAGCAGCTCAACTATCACTATGCTCACTACTATTTGTAATTTTAGTGACAAAATTTCTTTTATCACTTGGTCAACTTTTTGTTGCAAAAGTGATTGTCAATATAAACGTAACAAATTAATGATAAATATTTATTTTTATAGTAAAATATTAAAATTAACCACAACAAAAATCATAAGGCTTTGTCTTGATAACAACCTGCCAATTGAGCTCCTTAATATCTCTTACATAATAAACTTGTTCAGCTTGAGAAGCTAAAACATATGGTT